>WURV02148978.1:0-17739 GCA_011762755.2 Epimenia babai | reverse complement strand
TAGGTAGTGAGCAAATATGACAAACGTGTAGGTAGTGAGCAAATATGACAAACGTGTAGGTAGTGAGCAAATATGACAAACGTGTAGGTAGTGAGCAAATATGACAAACGTGTAGGTAGTGAGCAAATATGACAAACGTGTAGGTAGTGAGCAAATATGACGAAAGTGTAGGGAGTGAGCAAATATGACGAAAGTGTAGGTAGTGAGTAAATATATGACAAAAAAAGTAATTAGTGAGTGAATATATGAAAAACATGCACTCTATAATGATATACCAATTATAAAGGGTCTATCGAGCGTGTATATGTTGTATCTGACACACCAATACCTGGGGGAAGTTTCACAGCATTTATAGACTTGTTGTTGTTGATGAGTCGAATGAGATACTTGAACTTAGCATCCATGCTGGCTGGGTCATTCGAACTGATACATTTGTCAGTGGCATTATCTACAACATAGTGAATGCAGTGAATGGAGTAAACTGAAGAAATGATGAAATGGAGGCAACACGGTGAATGCCCAGAACCACTCGGTGGGTGAATACATCAGCTACGTTACGTAAAGTAGTGTAGATTCTTGCTACAACTCATCGAACAAACTCGGCGCACTAGTCTTGTATTGTTTGCATGTAGTCACAAATTCAGACGACCATCATATCAACTGCCAATCAGATGAAAAACGGATATGCACAGATGACTAGAAATAAGACTGAGTTACACGTTTACAAAGTAGCACCATCAGTTTGGGTTACTGTTAAGACTCCACCTATGGAGACAAAGTTGACTAAAAAGTTACACACTATCCTCAGTTATAGGTACTGTGAGTAGTTAGTTGATTGGTTGATTACCGGGGTAATCTTTGGAGAGGCCAATCCTGGTCCTTTACAAATCTAGCTTACGTGGTTAACAGTACAACTCGAATAGCCTCAGTAATAAATATTCGAAGAAAAACACTTTAATGAGAAACCCACCGAGTCAGGCAATAGACCTTCGTGAAGTCACCCCACCGGTTCCAATGTCTGCAGACAGCGTATATATCGCACACTCTGCTACGTGTGTTATAGGTGATTATTTATAATGAGAGGACGAGATAGTGGAGAGATAAGCGTCATAAAGACCATCCAGAGAGCATATATAGTAGGGCCACGTTAAAGGGAAGAAGCCCTCACGTACATGACCAGAACACCAGGGTTACCTAGACACCATTAGTAGACTAGGTTTAAGGGTCTATTTGCCCGAAAAATGCCACAGGTAATATAAAGTACTGTGAGTAACCAAGCAACCTCACGTGACAAGCCATACATGATTCTCCTTCCCGATAATTACATCAATATGATGAAGCTCTTACTGTAGCATGCGACGAAACACAGCTTGTCTCTGTATGCAGGGTCTTTGGTGTCAGCTCGCATAAAACACTGCTTCCAGTCAATCTTCTCACACACCGAGCCTTGGCACTCCTACCAACCAATCATCACCATCCATGTTAGTGCAAAGCATCAACTATAGCAGGGATCTGTGATAATTATCGGGGTGCATCTTTTCTGCGCTCTACATCAGTTGGCACATTTATACATGAATGACATCCTGCTGTTTCATATGCCTCGGCATAACCTTTGTTCAGGTATTTCCTTTATTGATGATAAAAACCAGAGTCGTCTTACTACGTCTAATCATCATTCTTTTTCCAGTGCCTTGCCAGACCTATGGAATGCACTGCCATCAATTTCTGCATTTGGGACAAACCTTTTTTGTGTGCTAGAGCAATAAGAGCACTCTCAGCACACTGTACAGTAAAACTATATATATTTTAAAGTGTATATAATTTTAAGTGTATCTTTTAGATCAATTCAATCTTAAATGTTTTGTGGCTGTGCCTAACTTTTATGTATGTACAGCGCAGCCAACAGTCAGTGTTATTGTTTCTCTGAGAGTAAATCTGATTGTCACCGAAGAAGGCATTTGGACCATACATTCAGCAGAAAGAGAAAAAATGAGGTAACACCTTTTGAGACTAATTGAATTTATTCGTAAACAAGCTCTCGCATACATGTAATATGCTTCTTCAGGCTTATCGAAGGCAATTTCATTCGATAAGCCTGAAGAAGCATATTACATATACGCGAAAGCTTGTTTACGAATAAATTCAATTAGTCTCAAAAGGTGTTACCTCATTTTTCTCTGTATATATAAAATCATATATAAGTAATAATAATTCATTAATGGGTAAGGGTAATGTTATTTATGACAATAATGTATATTGGAGAGACTACATGAACTTATTGGAGGTAGTACAGGAAATAAATATGTTTGACAGCAATAAACACAGAATTATGTAACACGAACCCGTACCTGTAAGCGCTAGACTACAAGTGTCCTGTCCTTTTTTCTTTACAAAATCCAATAATATTAGTGCATTATATAGCTTGGACAACAGAAAATCCTAGACGTATGAGCCTCTAAAATTTAATGTCCTGGTGAATTTTAAAAAATCATTACATACGAATGTACTGTTTAATAGACTATGCCATCTCTGGTATTTCTGCTCCATATTTTTGACATATTTTCCAGCTGTAAGAAGTTGAAACAACAAACTTATCACTTCCTGTTGGTGCATCGACTTGTAGTTATTATACCTTAGAATAGTATTTTCGTCGATTTCTGTGTTTTGTGTTTTGTGATTTAAAATAACAATATTTTCAGAAGAAACTGTGAATACACGAGAAATTGATATAAACCGCCGAATCGTGGTGATATTTGTATCACTATAAATGAAACCATTCAAAGTGAGACGAACGTGTGCAAAAAGACAAGTCCCATTGGCGAAAAGCAATAATAGCTTACCATTTGTAATAACAATAGCCGTCTAAAAATATCACGAAAATCTGTAATTTATTAACATTAAGACCAGAAATAACTGTGAATACAACAACTGAGAGGAAACGGTTACTATTATATGTACATATAGGGACTCGGCAGTTCCAAACCAGTTGGAACTGTTATATACAGTAGGCCTATCGGTCGAACTCTCTGTGCGCGGTCCAGACGTTGACATTGGTTCAAACTGGAAGACACAGGGGGTATCGATGTAATTAATTATGTTATGACATTAACTAGAAATTTAACTTGAGATTACGTGTAGTACAGACCGGCCGTAATATTCCACTAATACCCCGTTCGGTGGAAATATTCGGACATTTAAAGTCGCATGTGAAGTGTGACACTTATAAACGACAGTTTGAAGCAACTTGTGCAGCTTGCCAAATGGTGATTCACAACAGATCATTGCTGAAGGCAGCTCTATATAATAAACACTAGCAAACAACCCCCTCACTAATCTAGTTTCACAGTGCATATTAATTTGTGTCGCTACAAAATTTCAGTTGTTTTAATTTATTTCTTAGTCAACAAAAACAACTGGGATTAAGTACCCTGCCCGAGAATACAACGGAAAAACACGATTTATCAAGTAACGGATTAATACAACCTTTTGAGTAGACACTGGGAACATTTTGATGCAACGATTAAATTAAGGAAAATCAAGGGGAATACACAATGTAACCCGCCACTCATTCACGGCTATAACCATCGTCAAGTAGTTCTAATGATTTTAAGTTAAGTCCCCTTAATAATTCATTCTTAAGACTTGTCATAGGACTGAAAGCATAGTTAATAGTGCATAACGGTCGAGTGTATTATGGTATAATCTATCGAAAACTTATGTTCTAAGATAGTTACTTGACCTGATAACCAAGGAAGAATTAATTAACACCAGACATAACCGCAAGAAATGGGCCGTATTTAACCTGCCGGTCGCAGTATCCCCAAACCTGCAATACGTGTTGGGCGATTTTGCCCTTGTTGCCTATGCGTTCACCTTGACCCTTCCATCCAATAGTCCTTCATATCCAAGGGAAGCAACCTTAACTAGCGTCGAACCATAATGACCATTAATGAATTGTTTCTATCTCACATAAAATTACAGTTGCGTCGTGATTCGGTTAGTTACAAGAGGAGATTGAAATACTAAAGTATGTTCACTTACCAAATTTTATACAAAGTAGGGTATTCCCTATGAGCCGAAACCCTTTACAGCAGTATTTAAACATCATTCTCTTTTTAGTGTACCGATATCTGAAAAAAATAAGTAAGAATTATGTTCTGCCAAAGTACCAAGACGCATAAATACTCAAGAAAACCTCTTCTAATCACATTAATTCGAGTGCTACAGTAAATTTTTAAGTTTTTATTAGTTAACGTTTTACTTTGTTTGGTACGAGGAACCAGGAGTGGCGTCTTGCTTGGTATGGTAAGCAGGGGGAACATGTCTTGTTTGATAATGGTAACCAGGGGTGACATGTGGCTTTAACCTCACAGCAACAGATGTGTGAAGCATGTGGTGAAGCATATGGGCTGTATGGCGCCTATCGCAGTAGAACGTTAGCAAAGACGTCTCGTTCGTGACGATCTCAATCATTGTGTGTTTTAGCCAGTACAAATTAGATTAGGGAATAGCATCTGCCAACGTACCGAATGCACCACTGTTTGTATCGTAAAGAACAGACTCGCTCGGTCACCGTCTTGTGGTAATAACACGCGATAGCGCCCCGCCGACGGGTGTTACAGCCACCGCAGCGCGCTGCCGAAAAAAGAAGCCTTTCCAAGATCTACACGACATTTTCCTGACGCTATAAATGACAGATGGTCTCCGTGTATTCCAATGTAGAGAATCCCCAAATATTTGCGTTTGGGTTCAACTTTGACACATTCAAAAAAAGGAAAACCCCACCATAATGAGCCCATTTAATTGTGTTGAACTCAGCCATGTGTATCACCCTTCCGATAAGCTCGCATGACCAAACGTGCTATGCAAACCAAATCCTACATGTCAACTGGAACGCAACATCACACAACAGAAACACTGAATGGCAACGAGAGATTGTGACCATCGTAACGCAAAATACACTACAAATCCAGCAGAAATTTACACGGCAAATATTTAGTACGTCGAAAAGCGATTCTATTGCTATACGAGTGACAATACATATATTACTCATCATTTATCGCCATACTGAAGTGAAAGATTTTGTGTCTAGCCTATATGCTGTATAATTTTACTGTCGAAACCGCTATCTCCACTGTCTGCGTATGTTCATTAACAATTATAACCGCAAAGCACGTCCATCACAAATGTCACCATGGCCCCAGGTGCTAAAACTTAATTATATCTGTATGGTATATGGCATATACTGTATGTACTTAAAACGAAAAGTCAAATGATGTGAACCACCGGTGTTCAATTTTTTCTATTTGTTAAACGTAATTTAAAGTAGTCTGAAGAAAAAATTACGAGAACATCCTGTTAAATTTATAATAAATAATGACACCCGAACTTATAAAAAAGATACGGAACACACCACTATTAGGATTCATGCTATTATGTCTAACTTATTTTCAAATTACTTCGTTTTTAGTAGTGTACACTGTCTATGAGTTACAAGGTACGCATTGCAATATACTTGGTAACAAAATACTGTCTAGTCGACCGGATACCAAACGGCATCAGTCACACATTAGGCCTAAAATAAGTAATATTTATAAATGCCACAGAAACGGTCGTATTTATCTGATAGTGTAGCTATACGGTTACCTTTTTGCCTGGGTCGTGTCGTGGTTAGTTTTCGGGTCGTTGTCGTTGGCTTTCTAGTAGTGGTCGTTGGCTTTCTAGTAGTGGTCGTTGGTTTTCTAGTAGTGGTCGTTGGTTTTCTAGTAGTGGTCGTTGGTTTTCTAGTAGTGGTCGTTGGTTTTCTAGTAGTGGTCGTTGGTTTTCTAGTAGTGGTTGTCGGTTTTCGAGTTGTGGTTGTCGGTTTTCGAGTTGTGGTCGTTGGTTTTCGAGTAGTAGTTGTTTCTAACACCGCATCTCTCGCGCATCTTCCACCTCTTAGAGTATAGCCCGGGTAGCAAAAATTGCTTCTTGTCACTCGGAAGATTTTTCGAACTCTAAATATAAAAAATGTGTCACAGTCCATCAAATTCGAAGGCTTGAATTACTCCATCATAAGTCCGTCCATATATTATGTAGTTACATGATTTTATAATCGTCGTCAGCGATCCATGAGACCGTAGTGTCACAATCCGCATTGATATTACCAGAAAATAGACGGTTCAAATCCGGGTCGGATTTAATATCAATATCAATTGTGCTTTGCGGTTGTATCCTTAAACAAATCGTACTTTTCCATATAGTATGATAGCCAATTAAGTACAAGCGAAATCGTTTCGTGACACATCAGAAAAAGTAGTGCCACGAGAGACTCCATCATCGCCATCCGAAACATAGTCGCGTCGGATGAGAGAGAAATCCTTCCATAATCACACGGTATCCCATGTATCACTGCTCAGACTCTAGACCTATGCCTCGAATAACGACACGTATAATATAATGAGTGAAACAAGTACTCCGACCAGAATCTTCGAGAATACGAGCCCAACTCTCTAGGCTGTCCGTCATTACGAACATACGCTTGCATGGTTGTCCCAAGAAATACTGAGAAATGCTGCAGAAATTTCTGTACGATGCTTAAAAATAATTGCATCGTTCCAGAGAAGCTGAATGGCTCCAAGCTTGGATCTTTGTTTACATTACTTCGTATATGGCGTAGACGTACTTCCTGCACCGTCGGTAGAAGCGACCGAATCGACAGTACACAGTCATCATTTGTGGCACAACCCTCTCGTTCGGTACGCGGCAAGGGGTATCGTAACGGATCCGCCCGCCTGACCCCCCGCAGTTCACTGGAACATATAAAGTAATATAAAATCAAAAATTAAGTTTAATTTACTGCACTATTGAAAGCCCTTTAATACACTAATAAAACTCTTCCGACGAAAATGTTAGATGAAAATGTTGACCAAAGTTTTTGAAAGTTCGCGTAGACTTATGATGATTTGTTGTCGACTGTTCTCTGGCATGTTATTTAAGGAGCATAATATTTATGTAACAACTGACTTACTCTACATAAGGTGTCATTATATTTATGCGAGAATCTGTGAGAGCAAGAGGTAAAAATGACCAATTTACGCTGTTGTAATACGAAACTACTTGCAAGTATCCTAGTTAATATCATTGCGCAAGTTCAAGCAAAAAAATTATTATCACATTAACATAAATATTCGATTCAAAACTATAATACTAACAAGAAGTCACTGCCGTACAGACGTCAAAAATTATAGAAAGGATGTTTATTTTGATTGCTATGGTTCAATGAACCTTTTTGGTATTGTATCTGGTAGCGAGCGCCGTTGGTGTTAATGAGTTTGACTATCACCATAACACGGGTCCCGACGGAGTAGACGACGCGGTTCGCCACATCAGTACAACACAATCTGTAAACACACAGTACTCCATTGTGGATATGTAGGTAGGTTCACGGATGTTTTTAACGACATCTCTCACCAAAACCGTTCGCGACGCTGCAATATTCCGAGGGTGACGCAGATTGCTGTTTTTCATTATATATCTTCCCATTTTAGCCGGATGTTATCAAACGTAAATTAAAGATAACACGCTGTTTATTCACACAAGTAAGAATCAACAAAAGGTTTTATACACGAGTAAACTGTGTATACCTTTACGAAATATCGTTGACCATACATTAGTATGCCAATAAGGTGTTACACCTTACTTTACGTTTCATCATATATAAGGTTATATTTAATCTGAAATGAGATTATCGATTAGTAGCTGACATGAGACTTGACAAGATGAAATATCTCTACCTTTGTATTTAAAAGTAATACACTTGTCGGATCTAAAGCCAACGACATGGAAATCGCTGCATTCGGCGCTCTTACTTTGACATGGTTATGAATATTATATTCCATATCGTAACAAGTACATTTGATTACACATGCCCTATTTCGGCATATTTTAGAAAATGCAACTGACAATTAATTTGAACCAGTATAACACCACGCATTATTTTCTGCAAGCACCTGCGTGTTTGAGATAAGCGCAACAACCACTCTGAATTTAAATGCACAACAATTACACTGATTATTTTCTATACGTTCAATTAAGGTGTCTTACCTCGGACCTACGATCCCGAGTGATTCGGTTCGGATTTCAACATAATGTATACATCTCGTTCGACACAGTATTCTCCACCTCGGTCCAAAGGTCAGCTTCACTCTTCCCCTGTCGACCTGGATCATGACCGTGTTTTTTGCATTCTTTATATATACAGTTAATGGCTATATGGTTTATGAATATACATTTTTTGGTAGCGTATTCAAGTCAAGAAAAAAATGGTGTTAAGGACGGGATTGTTGCGATAGTCACAGATGAAAGGTAGGTCGGTGAACGGTGGAATGGATTCTTCCCATCCCGATAAGCTCTCGGTAGTTGGAAAGGATGTATTAGGAAGTGTAAGGCTAGAAGAAGGCTGAACAGAGCAAATTTGAGGTTCATGAGTGTCTTTAAATGCAACCAAAGCTGTCTCGTCTATTAAGTCAGGTAACAAACGTTGTATGGCGCACAAGACACTGTACCAACACCCAACACCATGAATGTGCTATATGTGCTACCAAGTAGACAAACAATACAAATGTCGATAGATTGTGCCTGATGATATTCATCTTTTTGGCCACAATCGGAACATTTGGCATTCCTACCTTAAAAATCCAAATACAGTTGTGACGCCAGCGCATGATGGGTGTGCGGACAATCTGTGGGGTTGTTGAAGCTTGGTAGATGGAAGAACCGCACTCTGCAAACAATGTCACAGACATGGAAATTTCATGAGAGCAGTGGCTACGAACGTACGCATGTAGAGCGATAGCTCCGTGATTCAATTCCAGCTCTAGCCAGTACACTACCTCGGTCAAAACCGTCTTAATGCCCTGCCCACGGTGTCTGGGTTGCTCTTGTAGTGTGGGTATGTTAATGGTTTCTTGCCCATGACGTGACTGTGATGCATGCACATCCTCTCTTTGGCTCTAAGCTCTTCACTACCTCCTTATGTCATTGTAAAAGTGCAACCATGAAGGTTAATTTTCCGCCAGGATTCGATGGGTTTTTATTTAGGTATTTTTCCACAACCACTAATCAATTTGTCTTGTTAACCACATAAGGTAGCTTTGTGGAGGGTAAAGAATACCTACACAACGATTGCCGCTGTGAACCGCCCATTAAAGCAACTAAGTGGCACCCGTTACAGTACTGCTTTACCTAATAAATCGAGATATAAAAGTGAAGTTTATTTACGTAATATATATTACTTCATTACATAAAGAATATCTAACATGCAAATATACTGCGTACATACCCCGCACGTTCCTCACGGGTTGTTCACAGAAGGGGGGCGCCCAACCTTTCTGACATCGACACTGGTTACAGCGTACAGGGTCTCTGTATCCGTGATTTTTGCATCGACTCCATTCCAAGCTGTTGTACCCGGGACAAGCCGCTGTAAACCAAGCAAAGCTAACTCATACATCAATAGACGTGTAAATAAAGTGCTCACTCGCACACTTATTTAACTATATCTTGACATCATTCCTTTCACCCAAAGACAAGACTTTTAGTAATAATAATAATAAATAATAATGTTACATTTTTCGGTGCTTTATAACTAAATTGTCTCTAAAGCCCCATTATACATCGCTGAAAAAAAAGTATAAACATGAGACACGGTGAACAGTAAACATAATAGTTTAAAACAAATGGGTTTTAAGTAAACGTTTGAATGAGTTGAGTGTGTTGGCATTTTGAATGGTTTCTGGTAACTTATTCCATAATGTTGGAGCGGCTTTGGAAAAAGAGCGGTCTCCCATGGTCGTTAGCTTTGTGCGGCGGTCGCTGATGAGAATTTTGTATTTTTTTAGTACTCTGTTCCATAAATTTGTGTTGACGATTTCAGGTAACAAATAAATACACCGTTATATGAATATATCATATATAATTTCTTTAATTATATATATATATCATACCAGAGCAATACTTCAAGTTGATGCTTTTAATGTCGAAAAAGCTCGCTCCATATCGTTGACCAATCGTTCGAATGTAATCCGGATCCCTTGTTGTCAAGGTGTCGCCTCTGGCTCCACGTTTGAGGAAATACTGAAATGATACCCATAGTGTGCTTGTGCACGGACTCGTCACAGAAGAAAAAATAATATTTCTTTATTATGTAATCTCGAGGATTCGAGCGGAAACGCGATGGCTGTGTTGGCATACAACCCATTGAGCGGACAGCTTCAATCCGAGCAATAGTAAATGTGGTTTAAGGTTGTTTTTTGGCTAAGGTATTTTATGTCTAATCAACTTAGCTACTAGTGAGTGCAATGAAATTTATTTGAATGGTGCAAAATACGCACTACCGAATAAAAACAATTAAAGTCCTCCTGTGCTAGTTACAGAGTTGTCTTTCCCAAATAACTTGTGGTAAACCGTCAATGGGTAAAATGATCGAACGATTTGAAGGCCTAGTGGCAAGTTTGATGTCAACGTCTAAAAAGGAAAGTACAACATGTATATATTTATATTATCAGAAAATGAAGGCTCTTTGATGCGGTTGCCATCGAATGTTTATAGCAGCTATTCAGCGCAGATACAATAGCTTCGCGCTTTAAGGATGGTATTGAACGTCTACCCATTTTGGACACGGGTTTACTCCAGCAATCAGGGATAAATGACTTACTAAGGGTCATCGCTGAAAAGTAGACGCCTGAGTGGTTTCGAACCTGCCACCTTTCAGTTTCGAGTCCAATGCTTACACATTTCTATCAACGGCCTAACAACAGTTACCAGTCACAACCCCATGTAAGCTACAACGATTCTCTATTCAAACTAAATTAGGTAGCTATATTCCGCACTTGAAAGCCGCTTGCGCAGCTTGGAAAATGACGATTTGCGAGGACTAACAGGGGAGGGTTGGCAGCTGTACAGCAGGCGCCCGTGAGCCACTCGCAAATTTAATTTCCCAGTGTATATCAATTTGCGTTGCCACAAAGAAATTTCACTGGTACTTATTTATGGCTAAGTCGACTAGAGCAATCGAGATAAAATACCTCGCCCAAGGATACAACGGAAAAATACAATGGCATTGTCCGAATTCGAACCGTCCACCTTCTGGTTCGGAGGCCGGCGCTTTACCAGTGAGCTATCCCGTTCAAATATTCAAGTTGCAGTGACCAAAATCACACATACATCACATATTATAATAATTCGTTCGCACCCTTCTGCCGTAATGCATGACCGAATCGAAGTCGTACGGCAAGCCTAGCGTGGCCGTATTTATCCAAGGTTTCCGGTTGAAATTGCCCAAAAAGACCGAGGCAATGTTCTGCCGTATTACCCTCACGTACAAGTCCCGATCCGGTCGTGACTGCTCGTGCCAAAGTCCAAGCGTGTGACCCAACTCGTGTTCCAGCGTACCCAACTGAAATGTCGGAAATTTGAGTTACCATTGGATTCTTAGGTAGATAAATATAATACAAATTAACCAGATATAATTCAATTGGATTTGAAGAAAGAAACAAGGTAACGAATTCATTATTGTTGCCATGTACTTGCCAAGTGTGGTTAACTAAATTATTTGAGTAATCTATTGTCTTTTGAGTCAAAGATGTAACAAAAGCTAAAATTCAAAATATTACACAAATAGTGGTCATTAATAATGTAAATTTCCCAAAGTACTACTAGATCTATAAATAATACTAGTCAACGCAGAAGTTCCGCCGAGCCATTATAGTTAGACAAAGGATTGTTACCTAAACAAGTCATTTTCGGGTTTTGCACAAATCGACATTGTTAAAAATGAAGCAGGAGACGTCGCGTGCACCGCTTCAGCCTCAACGCGCGATAAAGTTTTTTACTTGCCATATACTCACGCTGCTCGCGCATGTTGGGTGCAGTGTCATGTAGGTATAAGGCAACGACTTGCCCACATTCGCACCGCATCTACAAATAGAAGCAACGTGACATACTTATTTTCTGCACGAGACTTCTCAGTAAGATTCGAAATGAATTGAATTGAAGGTATATACGAACAAAGGAAATTTGTAATATACAAGACAGTGGCAACAATAGGCTTGCAGGAGCAGCAGATCGATGAAGTTAAATGCATTCTCAATTAAAAAAGATTGAAAGAACGGTATATAGCATTCATAAGACGGCTCCCCACGTGCAACAGAATAACGTACCCGTTGGATCTAATGATGACAATGGATGGTGGCGGCGCGCAACATTTCTTGACTTCCTCAAAGCGCAGACACGTATTCGCGGCCCAGTTTTTAAACGCTTGCCGAATATTCATCTGCTTCCCGATCGTATAGACTGCGATTCACAAGACAGGCTAGTAGTCGATGATTACGCATTACGTTTCGAGGTTTAACCTCGACGTAAAGGTCATTTCATTTTATGAATGTAGTATATTAAAGTGAGACAGTAAATCTGTGAGCTTACGCCCCCATTACACAAGACTGCCTGCGGCATATGTGGATATTTTAACGTGACATCATTAGGTGGTTGTGCGGATGAACAAATCCTGCATGGTGGTTTATTGTAGAGTTACAGTTTGTGCATTTTGAGTTCGTTCGCGTGTGTCTGCGTGCGCACGCGCGCGATTTCGCTTGTGCTGTTGGGCCGTTTGCCTTAACGACTGTATGTTACCATGCGAGGAAATTGAATGATGGAGATACTTTTTGTTTATAATGAATTGCATGTTAGTGAAAAATTAAGCTCTTCCGCCAAAGTACTTTCTGTACAAAATACACGGATGACTCAAGGTGGTCCCATCAGGGGTATAGGTTTTTTCCGGTGCATTTCTCTCCCGCTATTTATAGAACCACATTGGCTATCCTAATTACCATCAAATTAAGGTCGTCAGATAGTTATCGGATATCACTAATCATTTAAACCGTTATGTCGCCCAAAAACTCGACACTGACCGACAGACGGGCATTTCCAGGACTTAAATTTATCCTATTAAGACACACGTTAGTCTAACATAACATTTGGTAGATAAATATGATACGTAATTTAGACAAGCAATGTTAACTAATTCTATATTATACATAGTAATTATGCCAAATACATAATAGTTAATGAGTACAATATGTCGGTCAAACGTTTGTCATAATAACATCGTCGTAAATATCTGTTGGTAAAACGTCGGTGTTCAAACATCGACAGTCCGGGGTTCGTTGTTTAAACGTCCGTCAACAACACGGCAAATAGCTGTTAGTTTTGCTTACTCGACGGATTGCGCATGCTCCATTTGATGGGCACTCGCCAGTTCCATTCGTACGTGAACAGGTCGAGTACTTTACGACGAACCCGAGACACCTCTTCTCGAGTTGTGTTGTTGTTGGATTCTGGGTCGACGATTATTTCAGCGTTGGTGTGGTCTACTGCGGCCTATATACACGTACGTCACATTGTTCAACACAAATGCCTTGGTTTATCGCATAAAAATATATAAATTACTTTCAGTCTGCGAAATACATATTCTAGAGGAATTACAATAGTTGTTTTTGCACCCAAAACAAAGTCACGCGCAGTAAAGGAAAGAACGTTGTTTATACAGAGAAATATGATCAAGGTATGTCGCTAATGACATCCACAATTCGTTTGTTAATAAGATATACATTATCTAACACAAGTTAACATGACTGAATTTGTCTGGCGGTTTATTAAGATTTTCCAGCAAACTAAATTGTAGGAGCGCAGTCTAGATCTGTTTGATTTATGAGTTAATCTCGTTGTCCCAAGATCAAAGCGAGTACACTTCGGCGATCGTACTTTTACCTTCAACACCGCTCTACTCTTCAATGCTCTCCCTCTTGACATCAATACATTTCCCACTCTCAACATCTCCAAGTCCAAACTCAAAACTCTCCTATTCACCCGTGCTTACACATAGACTTACTGCATAGTTTAGTAATTTTCCTTAGTTCACATCGTGTTACATATTTACATGTGATTATTCATAATTCAAAGTAGTTATCACCGTAAGTGTGTGTATATTGTACAAGTTTATTCAAGTGTAAAACCACCTCTAGGCATTGCAGTACTTCCCAAATTGCACATAACTTCATTAGTTTATGTTTAGCTAGTTTCATTGTAAAGTGTCGTCGACATCATCTTGTCATTGTTGACCAAGGGATAATTCGGCACTCTAAATAAAGCTTCATTATTATATTATCATTATTTCCCAATGACTATCTACAACCAAAATTACAATATAGGTCAGCATACCCATCGCATTTCTCTTATCCCACTGTATATTTCGCCATGTTGCCCCGAATAAATTCTACAAGTTCTACTTATAACAAAATACACCAAAGGAATCGAGATAAAATATAAGTAGATAGTCTCTAATATACATAAGAAAATGGTCAATTATCGTATACACGTTCTTACTCGGAGGTCAGCGCTCTGCCAACTGCGGTTAGCGGGTATTCTAAGGTATTCGAATAACATATAGTCCATACCTGGAGGTAAACCTGTCTCATCTGTTCAGGATTCAGTATGATATCTCCCTCGAAATAATCGATGTTCTTAATGTCCACGACGACCTGATAAGTAGAAATATACGGTGTCAGAACGGAGGAAACCCGAAAATAAGCAGGTAAAAGATATTGAAAAGGGAGCAAACTTGATAATATACCGTATACGATATCGGGAAGCCGATACACCCGATAATAGACCGTATAAGATATCGAAAAGGAAGTAGCGTTTGATAGCAGACCGTATGCAATATAGGAAAAGAAGCACGCTTAATAATAAGCCGTATGCGATATCGGAAAGGGACAACACCAGATAATAAGCCGTATGCGATATCGGAAAGGGACAACACCAGATAATAGACCGTATGTGATATCGGAAAGGGAGTACACCAGATAATAGACCGTATGCGATATCGGAAAGGTTGTACACCAGGGAATAGACCGTATGCGATATCGGAAAGGTTGTACACCAGGGAATAGACCGTATGCGATATCGGAAAGGGAGTACACCAGATAAAAGACCGTATGCGATATCGGAAAGGGACAACACCAGATAATAGACCGTATGTGATATCGGAAAGGTTGTACACCAGATAATAGACCGTATGCGATATCGGAAAGGGACAACACCAGATAATGGACCGTATGCGATATCGGAAAGAAACAACACCAGATAATAGACCGTATGCGATATCGGAAAGGGAAAAAACAGATAATAGACATATGCGATATCGGAAAGGAAGTACACCAGATAATCGACCGTATGCGATATCGGAGAAGTACGCCCGATAAAAGACCGTATACGATATCGGAAAGGGAGTACACTAGATAATAGACCGTATGCGATATCGGATAGGGAGCATACCAGATAATAGAACGTATGCGATATTTGAGTAGTACGCCCGATAATAGACTGTATACGATATCGAGTAGGAAGTAAGACTTCGTAATGTACTGTTTCTGACGAAACGCGCCACAAATGGCATACTGAGTGGAATGGTGACTTGTACGTCAAACAATTACGCATTAGGCCACCTGCCCACGATGAGGGGCCTTAAAAAATTGTGTATTTAATTTTGCTGAATATAATTTTTTTAATTTATGTCGCGGACATTAATTCTGAAATAGGGGTAAAAATACGTAGATCAAAATAGTATTTAAGTATCAGAAATGTATAATGACCTATATTTAAAAATTTAAGCCTACGCTGCGACGATAAAATAGCTATCGATACAATGACATACGTCATATTTTTAACGTTGTGCCATATATTTCAAATTAACCTGTTTTGCGCTGTTGACACGCTCGAGTCGTTCCATTTGACACTGATATGCCCAGGTAAGCATGCGATCGGGCAGTGACATCTCGTGCAAATATCCCATCATCTCTTTCTGTTACATAACATGAAATAGACGCAATTATCGAGAGAATACGCGTTTTTCTGGAGACATATCACACCAGGAATTAGACACGTTACCCCACGAAGCATATGCGGCCCTTTAAAAAACGGCCCGCAGGATGATTTAAGAAATAGGTATATACATGCGGTCCACAGTGGATAACATTTTTGGGCGCTACTTTTCCCGAGAGTAATCACTAAAAACAAAATTACATCGCTACAACAAAACTTTTTGCTATGTTTTGAAATTTCGGATTACTTTCATGAATATTCGAATATTGTGTGATTTAGAAACGTTTCTGCACACAAGCAGTATAAATTTGCCGTGTAAAATTGCATGTAAACTCCATGACGACCCAAAGAAGTGTAATTAGTAAGGAATGATACGTGAAAAGACTACGTAATCATTCGTATGCCTGGGTCACGTGGTACGGACATAATTACAGAAGTATATCGAATCTGTTGCAGTGTGTGAAAAGGCTCGTCGTCGATGCCAAATAAACCAATATAGAATACGGTGAAGTGTAGATAGAAGTGTAGATGGGTGTAACCGTATATCGATATCGAAAGTACGGACGGATTGTTCGGTTGCATAGCAAGAGATGCGAATTTATATATCGAACGTGATTTATATTACCAACCACAGACTAGATCACACATACATGCTTAAAGAGAACAACTTAAAGTATATTATATTTACGTGACTGCATACATATATATCGCAATTTGAAGTAGCTTGCTGACTTGCCAAATAACATATTGTAACAAGTTATTAAGAGAGGACATTCATTAACAGCAACAACAAGCTCCTCTCATGGAACTATCTTGATATTTATTTAGTCGTGTTTCACTCATTGTACTTCTGCAATACCATTAAACCGATAGAACTCTGGCTCAGAGACCCAACAAAAACTCTATTTGTATTGCCAAGGATTCAAACTCTCTATATTCTCGTTGGCATTCTACCAACTGATCCATTCTAGTTTCAATATAATATATATCAATTCATTTCATAATTAAATTATTATCATTAACCTTGTATATAATCCATAATAAATTTCATAAAACAATTTTTCTATAAAGAAGTTCTCAGTGCAAAAAAGTTGTTTATAACCATAAATCATTTTCACATTTAGCAGCATAACAGCGTCTATTGCCTATTTAAGTGTCCAAGCTAAAAGAAAAATGACATAATATTCCTACGTCATTACAAACTCCGAAAATAAATATCGAGTGCAATGTACTAGGATAAAACATACTTGACGTTTTCTAGCGATGAATAATTATGTACTACATCTACTAAACATCACTGCACTCAATGATTGGTAATATAATTGGTGATGAGTAATATGACGGATGTTGTGATGTTGTGTCTAAAGAACATCCATACAATATAATGGTCGCATCGTGTGTACAGACATCCAGAAACACAGAAACATATTACATGTATTTTTCACAGATACTGTTTTCTCCCTCTCTCGCCCTTCGTCCCTCTTTTCCCTCTCCCTCCCTCCCCAGTCTCTCCCTCTCTCTTCCCTTTCCTTCTCCCTTTCTCTCTCACTGCTCTCCCCCTCCCTTCTCTCCCGCTTTCTGTTCTTCTCTCTCCCTCTCACTGCCTTTCCCCTCTCCCTCTCCTCCCTCTCCCTCCTCTCTTCCCTCCATACCCTTCCATCTTTTCTTCTCTCTCCCTCGCTCTTTCTCCTTTCCCTTCCCTCTCCGTCCCTCTCTCTCGTTTCTCCCTTTCTCGCCATCCCTCTCTCCCATCTTCCCCTCTCTCCCATCTTCCCCTCTCTCCCATCTTCCCCTCTCTCCCCTCTTCTCCTCTCCCCCCAC
>WURV02148967.1:0-17746 GCA_011762755.2 Epimenia babai | reverse complement strand
ATGAAAATGTTTTTCGTTGATCTTAGAGTGCGTTGGCATTGAGATGTGTTATGTGTGAAGTTTTCACCTATTGTGGGGGATAATTTTGTGTGTAATTTGTAGAATTGGTTTAGTACTTGCGTCTTTTTAAAAGTGGTGGAATGTTGGTAGACGTTTTTAAGGATTAAGAGTCAGTCCATGTAGGTGTTTGTGCGATGATTCTTAGACATCGATTTTGTATATTCTGGATTATTTTACCATTAATTAATGAGTGGTAGTATAAAATGGCAGTATGGTAATTTATATATCTGAGAAAATTCCATTTATTTTTATTACTTTTATTACATCACTTTTTTCTTCAATGAATTCATGCGGTAGTTCCAATTTAGTTTTGGGTCGAGATATAATCCTAAGTATTTTAAGGCCATTTCAAAGAGTACTTTACATCCTTTTACCATCATGGGATTGAGTGTGATGGGGTCAATGGGTTTGTCGGTGAGAATGAGAACGGACGTTTTATTTGAGTTAAGTTTCAGGAGATTATTTTTTATACCATTTTGTTATTGATGGCATTAGATTATTAGTTTGTGCATTAGCTTAGTTAAGGGTGTCGCCTACTTGTTCTATGATGCAATCATCAGCAAACAAATAACAAGGGCAGTGCTCGGTTAGATCGTTAATAAACATAATAAAAAGAGAAGACCTAAGACAGAACCTCGGGGCACACCTGCTTTTACTGGGAGGGATGAACATACTACATTGTTGCATTTTATAGATTGGTTATGTTCAGTTCGATAGTTGTGTATCAACTTTACAGAAGATAATTGAAAGTTAAAGTTGTTAGCAAGTTAAGAGAGGATCGCATGATCAACTGTATCAAAATACTAACAATGAGAGCTTGATTACAAACACTTGTATGTGAAGAATATGCATTTTGAGGATAATTTAATAATTACTCTTATCTTATTTAACTAAATTAAGAGACAGCAACATTATGTAACAATTGAGTTGTTAATGTAGTGCTGAAAATGGCTGTCTGCATTAGTTTTAAACCGCGGACCTCCGAGAAGCATTCACCAACCTGTAAGCCTGCTGCGGTCAGTTGGAATATTTAAAAAAAGTGACACATACTACCCAAAGAACCAAGACCAAAAGTCTACCACTTGTCTTCATATTCCAGACACAATTCAAATCACAAATACTTTATGACCTGCTACACTTTCTTGATAATGGCCAGATTTTTTGTACTGCTACCAATAGCAAACCATATATTCCCTATTAACAAAATCAATTTTATGACGAAGGCATGGCTTTGTATATTGATAATATAATCCATGGTGTATATAGCACTGTTATGTGACAGTGTCATTAATTATTGTACCAACGTCACGCACCTGATGTTGACCCTATATCTTATTGGTTGAACCATTGCAAGTAAGATAGAGCAAAGGGAAAGCTTAATTTTGACTTTTTATTACTTTATTGGTACGTGCTAATGGCACAAATGGAGTGAATTCGCCCCATTAGAGTGGAAATTGCTCAGTGTTTTCTGTCTGTTGAACATTTTGGCTCAATTGGCCCTATTGACGGTGGATATTGCGCTTGAAAGTATTAGTAAGTTACTCCTGATGTGGGCGGGGAGAGGTGGGCATGGATATAGAAATAGCTAATAAATAGTTTTAGAATGTGTGGTGTAGAATATTTCGTTGTTCTGCGGATTGTGGTAGGCATATCAACGAGATTTCCACATATGATCCTGACAACCAGAACAAAGTACATTTCGTTATACCTGACAACAAGGCAATCAGGTGCTCGCCTCAGTCAACTGATGTATTCCACTTCAAACCCTGTGTGATCAGGTCAGTAAAATACTTAAGTCAAAATATCGCTTCACTCTTAATAAAATATTTATTACCGCTATGTATTACACACACCACGTGGCACTACAGTTTCAGATATGACTGCCTCTCATAAAAATATTGCACAACCCACATCCACATTGTTAAGTTAACAGTTTATTGAATGGAAAGAAATGCGCAGAAAAAACAAATACCTCTGATTGGACGCGAACCCACGACCAAGGTATAGGTTTTATCTGTGCATTTCTTTCCATCTATTTATAGAACATATTGGCTAACCCCATTTACGAGTTTATTAAATAGAATTATGGTACAAAGAACAGTTAGTAAGAATGGCATTTTCTCTGGTAAATATATTCTTCCATAAAAATAAAGGTCACATCTAATAGACTTGAGATGCCTGATAAAATCTTCCAGCGGGGTTTATTCAAGGTATTGAATATTACTTTCAGACCCACAGCATACAGTATGAGAGGTGGATCTTTGATCAACAAAAACCATATTTCTGCTGATCTGAATGGAATAAATTTTTACATTGCGCTATCAATCCTTTATCTTTCTCTTGTGTTAGTTAATGGTATTTTGGTAGGAGCCATAAATATGATCAGTTCAGGTCAGTATAATTGATTATGGTTATGTACCACATAACACAGAAAAACTAATTTGGAGTCCCAAAATATTTTATTACTATTTCTAGTTGTTACTGTACAAGTTGAAACTTTTGCTATGTTTTTCATTTCGCAATTCTTTTCTGTTTGCGGAAAATTTTTTGCATACCTGACAAACTTAGTATATTACTCAATATACACAGTGTGAAATAGTTGATCTAATTATGTATGTAATAAAAGGTTGGGACTACCTCGTTGTTAGTCATTATTGGTCTTAGCTAACCTCTGGTTAATAAGACAACGGATTAGCCTCAGTCACAAGGAAGGGAAGAATACCATCGTGAAAACCAGTATATGTGGCATCCGTCTATCCATCCATGTAACTACTTTGTTAAACAATCTTACTATTACAACTGCTTTATATTGTCCTTGGGTTGGTCTTATGCTGATTTGTGTGGCATACCCATGCAAAGGGAGGTAATTTCTGCCTGAGATATTTTACTGAAAAAATCTCGTAAAAAACTGCTTTGCTGAGAGATTTGCCATCTGGCAGATACTTTCACCGAGCTCATTTTTCAATTTTATTCAAGGTGTTGCCATCCAAGCAATTTGAGGTAATTTCTGCCATTGTCAAAATTTAAAAACTTGTTCTCATAGACCACTTTGCATTTGGACGTATCGGGTTCGTTATTCCTGATTTGTTCAGGGTATCATCATCCCATTAATGGGAGGTAATTTCTGCCAATTTATTTTTCTATTTTCTAGCTAGCCTCAGTTAATGCAGTTATTTTGGTTTACCATATTTTAATCTTCCTTTTTTTGTTTTAATATCCGAATCAATATTTTAAAGCCTCTTTGGTCTTTTATTTTTGTAAATTGTTTATTTTTTCGCTATTATGGTGAGCGTATTGAGGTCTCTTTAGCATCTTGTTATCCCTTGTATTATGATTCAACTGTAACACATGCTCGTTCCAGGACTGGTAGTCGATTTACTCGAGTCTTGGAGTTCATCCTCACCAATCACTACGTCATCAGTATCGCATCACCCGTGAACTTGCGCAACTTTGGCCGAGTTGCACGCTGTATCTTTGTTGGTTTCCTAATGTCCTTTCTCTGTTTCTCACTTCTGGTGACCTATGTCATGATCATGGCCATACAGAAGACGGTCACGCGTTTAGAATACTTCCTCTTTTCGCACATAACTTACGTAATTGTCTTTACTCTGTCTTACTTATGTGCGCTTGCTATGGAGCATTCTTGCCCAAAAATCTTTTTGGATAAGTTTCCTGAAACGAGACGAGGCAAGTTGGGTTGTCACGAGGATGAAGTCGTACAAGCGATCGCAGAGCCTCCAAAAAGCGTCGGAGTCTCAGAGTCTTTTCGTTTGAACACCATTAATGAATCAGATGAGACATTGGCAGTATTGAACTATGACAATGATCTGCTCAAGTCCAAGTTGTGGTATCGTCGAATGAATGATGAGATGTCCAATGTTAAAGATGGGGCACCAAAAGGTTAGACGAGTATTTTATTGTATCACAGATCATTGTTGTCAGTGCACTTACCATGACTGATTTTGTGATAATGGTTATTTATGTAGTAAATTCACAACAGATAGACTACTCAGGCTTACGTCATGAATTTTTTCATTTCCGAATAAAATCATAAGAGTTGGATAAAGTTGAGACTTTAACAGGTTTTGAGTATTTTAACATCAGTGAACTTTTGGCAATTAAATTTGATCAACATATTTTACTCATGCAGTTACTGTAACTTTAACAGTTGGTGTACATGGTTTTTATCCCGAGGCCATGGGTTAAAAATTTGTAGAAAAATGTACTGTTTTGGCATGGAAGAATGAAGTTACATGTGTAAATGCCCTGTGAACATCACGTCAACTCCTACTCGCGCTGGTTTTGCCTCTCAAAGACACACTATTAGTGGTTGCATCTTTTATATTCTGTATGTATAAGTGGCTGCTTCTTATACATTTAGTCAATGTTTCCTTTATACCTGGATGCATTCTTAGCTCAGCTGTTCCTATCAGATTTATTCAGCCATCAAGACATGTATCTATCTATTTATCCATCCATCTAATGTTAACATCTCCTTAAAAACTTTCTCAAAAAACTTTATAGTGCCTAGGTTGGTCCAATTATTGGTGTTTGTCATATTATGGTCGTCTGAGTAAAGTGAAGAAATTGTTGCACAGTTTTGGTTTTATATGAGAAAATTTCTTACAAACTCTATCGTAGTCCGTATCGAGTCCAATTCAAATTTGTTTAGGAGATTGTCATTTGAGCTAAGGGAGGTAATCTTTAATGATGTTTGTATATTTACTTGAAAAAACTTTTCTCTGTACTTTTTGTCTTTTGTATTAAGTTATCCCTGCACTAGTCTTATTTAGTTAACATCATAGTATTAGTAATTATTCTGCCTTATTACTTGTTTTTCCAGCATTTAGCAAATCCTTAGCTCAGTTGGTAGAGCAACAAAGTGGTCACCTGGATGTGTCACTTTTAGGTATCACAGCCTCAGAAATGCCCAGATTTTTCTGTGTTTGTTTGCAGTAAAGATATATAAGTTGTATATTACAGGGTCATATGGCTTCTATGAAAAACAGACAAAAGGTGAGCTTCAAGCAATACAGGCATACATCAAAGACCAAACCTCATCAAAGTCAAGTAAAGACAAAGCAATAAAAACACTATCAAAGGAGGTAGTAGGGAAGATATTATCTCAAGCCAAACTAGAGGCAACAATAACTAACTTGGCGGTAGAGACTAACAAACTGCGAAGACATTATAAACGTAATACTGCAGGTGATGAGAAAACGGTAGATACAAAATTAACACAGCTGTACATATTACATGACAAACTACGATTTGAAAGTTGTCTAGAACTTTATTTACAACTTCAAAAATCTAAGCAAGTTTCATACAATGATATGGCAAATTTCGCCAATACCCAAGAAATGTTGATCAGCTGTGCAGAGAAACTTGGTAATTTACAATCATATCACAGTGGGAAACTAGAAAAATTTTATGGTGTGCCGTATTTCCGGGTAGATCCATCTAGCAGCGTAAAAAAATCTTTGCGAGCGAGACCCGAGTTATCATCTTTCTCTCCCGGTCTCAATCATGATCCTAAAACTGTTTATCGGTCGACATCGGACAAAATAGCTGTTGACATCAAGCAAACATCATCATTTGAGTCACCTGATCATGTGACTATCCATTCACTACCTCAAATCAGTCATACAAATCGTCTTGGCATTGCAGCCGATGCAATAGTCGACTATGCAGTGAAGAATGCAAAGGACCTCATGTCTACCCATACTGTAACATCAATCAGAGACAATCTCCAGAAATTCTGTGACATCCTGTTGAAACAGATTCTTAAATCACCTGACCAAAAAAGTTCGCCAAAAACGACAGTCACTCACAATCTACTTGGTTATAAGCGGCTGATCGAGCATTTCGCAAAGTCTTATGTAACAAATGAGATACGTGCTCAGAATGCAGGCATGAGTCTGCAAAGTGCCATGACTGATGAGTTGTTTTTTCCTACGAGAGATTCACCGCAACTCAGCAATGAAAATTATGTCTTCTCAATTATATTCATGCTAGCTAAAGAATCTTTCAGTGCTGGTTTGCGTGGGGACTATGAACCTGGATTTTCCCCTCTCACAACAATATCCAAGATTAAAGGGAAAACTAAAGATAAAGAAACAGCAATGAAGAAGGAAGAAATCTTGTATGCTGCCTCCCCCTTGATTCCAGATGATGCCTTTTCTGTGGATCGCAGGCAGATCTTGGCACACTTGAAAGTGAACCCACATTTTAAACAGATTCTCATTGATGTCATATATGGTTTCACAACAGGCACACTCGCTGAAGATGTCATTATTTACATTGAAAAAATCGTGAGCATGTACAAAGAATATGACATGCTCAATGAAACAAGTAATTTTCTTGCTAAAAAAATTCAACAGCTTGTCACTGTCTGGAAAGAGCTGCAGAAGAATGACAATTTTGTTGTCGACACATTGCTTATACTGCTAGCAGCAGATTTACGAGACAACGAACTCGATCCTTCCACGTTGACTTTAGTGAGGCAACTTTTTAAAGCTCTTTGGAAAAATGTGACTGATAAGCAAAAATCTTTGAATGCTGAGAAAGCTAAACAATCGACAAAAGAAAAGGATGTCATGCAAGCAACGAAAATTTTGTGTCCCAAAGTGATTGCTCGTGCCATTGATGAAACATTTGTAGAGCTTGAAAACCCGATATACATGTTCCATAAGGCAATCGGTATTGTGCAGCTTTTAAATATCCTCAGTGCAAGTAGCAAGTCAGTGCTGAAAGCCGACTGGATAAAAAAATCCATCGCTGATGCAAAGCTTCATTATGAGAAACAGGGTTATTTCAGAATTGAAAACACGGGTGAGTTTTTGAGTCGATCTATGATATGTGAGTATTTGAGCGGTCGTCTTAATAAACAACTCGAGCGTGATATTAATGAACAATCGCCAAACCTCGATAAGTTCAATGTCCTCTTGCTAAAACGGATCGAGTACTACTTTTTGGTGAACATCACAGAGAAGTACAAAGATGTGGCAAATAGTACCGCTCAGAAGCTCGTTAAAGTTTTAGATCAAGAACTCAGGTTCTGCCAACATATCAAGTGTAAACGTGACTACCTCGCTCTGTACATCATCCAGTGCATTGACAGGATGACTGAACTGTGTAAACACGACCCTATCATCATTCTTGCGCAGATCCTTAGGAATCAGTTGATCGAGACTCGTAGAGCCGTTAACCTTCAACACCTCAGCACTACCGTTAACAAGCAACAGAAAAAGGTAATTTTATTTGAGACAGAAATTTTCATACGTACTAACATATTATTTTTTCCAAATATTAATGTGTTGATGTTTAAAAATACCTAGAGATAAAGTCAAATGAAATTATCAAATGTAGTACTCTATATTGATTTGCCTGTGAGTAAATTGTAAGCAAATTCCTAATTTGGTTGCAGATTGATGTGACAAAAGATCTAACAATATCAACAAAATCTCCAGATTGCAAAGAGCTTGTCTCTCGTAAGTTGAGAGCTGTTTATATACTTCTGGCCTACTACATACATTTATTCATAATAGAAAAAGTAGGAAGAGCATTTTCATGAATGAATAGGTCATAGTTTCTATTAAAGATTACAAACATGCGGTAATTTCATGTCATTTTTGGTTTGCACCAGTTGTGCAATGGCTAGAAGAGCAGTTTTTTACATTGTAAGTTCGAATCCACACAATCCATAGATTTTTCTCACATCTTCCACTATGTGGAATGAACAAAGTTATCTCTCTGGAATATTGAAAAAGATTAGTAATGAAACGGCTTATTGTATATTTCATGATGGCACAACAAAGCAATATTGGTCAGTGCCACTGACATTAGCTGGCATAACTGATTAGCATTGAAACATTGCATTCTTATGCATATATATATGTAATTTAGGCAATATTTTTTCTTTAACCATTATATTATTAGGTCTAGTGTAACTCTTGCTTCATTCATTGTTCTATATCATGATTTATGTTTTTAGATACACTAAATTCAGTCATATTGTCAAGTGTTGTAGGCATCATCTTTCATTAATGACCAAGGGAAACTATGGCACTTAAAATAAAACTTCATTGTGATAAAGAAACTGCATTACAACACCATATCAATTTCTGCTCATTTTACCTCTAACAATAGTAAATATAAATAACATAAAACTTTAAAATTTTCTGCACCAATTTGGCACCAATTTCTCTCAAATGGGACTTATTTTCATCTTCAGTGTTTATATCTTTTACTTTCAAATTCTCATTAATACATCATGACTACGATCAAGTGTGTGTGTGGAAGTGTATTTTCAAGTCGGACTTTTAGGTAATCAGGATACTTACAAGTGTTTTCAAAACCAAAATATGCTATCAGTTATTATAATATAGATGAAAATTAAATATTATTTTCTTATGATTAACTCATGTACATTTGTAGAAATGGCTACATTCTGAGCTATTTATGGTTATGAATAAATTCTGATGCATGCGGTGTCCATTGATAGGCTAGGCTATAGTTAAGAGTAAGTATTTTCACTCTCATTTCCAACTGCAATATTCATACAAATTGGGAAGTGAAAATTGTATAGTGACACAGCTAGGGATGAGTTCTGTTTTAGCTTTATTCGTCTATGACTTTCCGATTTCAGATTAGATTAGATTAGTTAAAATAATGACTAACGGTGCAATTAATTTTAAAACTAGTCACTGATACAAACATTGTGATGTGCTTATTAAGATTGGCTTCTCATTGTCTTCTAACGAAGAACTTCTTTCTCCGAGACATTAAACGTAAAATTTTGTCAATGCCCCTTTCCATGGTACTAATTCATTGTGGGGTACTTACAGATTTGCTCGACTTGCGCGACCAATTGAAGTTTATGGACCGAATTTCAGAGGCAACGGACAAAATCGCCCGCAATTCATACATAACGAAGGAACAGCCATTCCTGTCAGATCAAGTGATGGTAAACATGCAGCAAGTGATCGATTCACGCAACATGTATGTGATTAATGATGAAACGCGTGCAGGCTTGTGGTATTTCCGTTCTATCATCATCGGCGAACATAAGAACACAGTGAGCTTTGGATTTCGCCAGATTATGATTGGTTTCATGTGGGCAGTCATGACTGCGAGCATCATGTTTACTGCTTGCAAAGGTCAGTGCATCAACTGAAGTTATATTGTCTTAACCACAGCAACTTGGGCTAGTGCCTGAAGCTTTTGCTTGATCAGTTAAATGTACCGTTTATCCATCAGACTATGACAAAGGTCCACTGAATGTACAATTTAGACCTCTTTCAGGTGAACTCATATTTTGGCAAATTTTACATAAAAAGTGTCTTATATTATTTCAGATGATATCATTTTGTAAAGCTGGAAAAATATCAAGTAGTACCTTTATGGTCATCATCGCATCCTCCTCTGGTGTATACTGATATTCCTCATTTGTGACGGATCAAAGATAGAAATTGTGTTAGAAGGAATGATTGAAAAATGCATTCCTTTAGTTTAAAAATAGGTTTCTTTAGATTAGTATCTCGGATAGCTACAATTTTTGTGGTGTCGTTAGAACAGTTGATAGCATAAGCAGATAGCATAGTGCAGAATTAGCGTGTCTGTGGGCAGGTGTTGACCTGATGCCGCACGAGGCAGCCTCGTGGACCGCCGCTGTCATCATCGGCATTGCAGAAGAAATCCTCATTTTTGAGATGATCCGCCTAGTAATTGTTCATGCATTATCACGGAACTGGCGACTGGCAAGAACAAAGAACGTCGTCAACGATACTTCAAGCAGTCGCCATAGCATTGTCACTTGAGGAATGTGACCAAGATGAAATGCTTCACTTATAGTTTGTACTTGTTGGACTTGCCAAGCAATACCATATAGCAGTCATAACACCGCATATATTATGACACTCCTCGCTGCAATGCGCTTTAATGCATACATTTCCCAACGTAATTATATGCACATATATAACATGCTTTAATAACCGTGTAACTGTATTATTGTAGAAGCAGTGAATATCTAAAAATTGCACTATCATTATATCACTCTGGATTCTTTACACCAACTAAACTCTTTATTTAAACAATACCTGGCATAAAACAGGAGGGGAAGCAGATGGTCAAGTACTGAGCACGCTGGAATTGTAACGGAAAAGCTGCGAGTTTGAAACTGTCCGCCTGTTGGTTTTTCTGTAATGACCCTCAGCGAGTCATTTATCCCTAATGACTGGATTACACCTGTCTCTAATATGGGCCGATGTTTGATATTATCCTTCACGGGGTAACAGTGAGTGTCCAAAGTATTGTATCTGTATAGCCGCCATAAACATTCATCATAAACCGCATCTGAGAACCTTCATTGGATCATACTTTTGGTCTATAAATGTTGTACTTAACCTTTTGTCATTTTTAATAGGTTACTTCATTATATTGCTCAACTAGTAGTTAGCCACTAATATTTTCTGTACTGTATATACACGGAGTCGATAAATTGTTGTATACATCACTTTACGTATAGTTGGATGCATTCAAGCAATTTGAGAACTCTGTTGTTGAGTTGTCTGCGTGAAACACATGGATTTATAAACGTTTCTCTACAAAAGATGATCAGCAACTTGCAGCGTGCCTAATTACTATTTGATCTGAACGATTTTTTCATAAAATAAACGTACTAATGTAAAAAATTAAAAGCATCTGAACATAGGGAATTATAGCGATGTACAAACGACATCATAATATTATCATAATTTATTGTAATGTTATAATATATATATATCATTACTATTTAATAATTACCATTAGCATTTTTATTATGATCATTACTATAATTATTACTGTTATAATTAATTGCGTTTATTGTTTGTATTCTATTTCTACCCATATAGTGTAGCCCAATAGTAGTATTTTTTTATAAAATCCATACATTCCTCCCAAGGCTAATGTATTCAAGTAGCCTCATGTCTGTCTTGTAAATTCAAGCCAAAAAAATGCAAGGGTAACACCCGTTTGAGACAAATGTAGTTTATTCATAAATGAGCTTTCGCATATATTTAATATGCTACGTTTAGCTTAAGCTTCACATTTGATCTTATTTTGTAAGGCTGATATAGCTACTCATACTGAGTATTCATGCAACGCACTTAAAATCAGATAGAAGACTCCCTTAAGTCAGAAGTGTGATTATTAGTTTTCTAAAATATACAATTAATATATGTTAATATTTTAAAGTACTCGAAGAGTTATTTTCGGTAATGTTTTGACAAAAAAATAAATTGTTGATCCTGTTTGTTGTATTTTTTTCAATAAACGTTATTACCACCGTGTCCACTGCGTTTACTCGGGCTGAGTAATTGGGCTAACTTAACACCGTACACACTTTCGCTCTCCGATGATTGCCGCCTGTCGGGCTTCTTCGTACAACCACATATCTAGAATCCCTCACCTGAATTCAATTTACCGGTACTATCATCTGAGAACATGCCGCTGGCCGCGCCTCTCTCAACTTTTCGACTTTCACTACTCTATTCTTTGTTCGTTAGGAGAGAAAAAACCGTGAGACGAGCCGATTAATTCTAAGCTGCTACTTATTAATCTCAATTTGTACGTGGACCATCGATTATTGTCGATTACATATTATAAAACAGCCAGGATAACTCACAAACGTATACGTTTACACTTTCCTTTCGATAGATTGATGAGAATGAGCATAATCATTGCTGAATGCGGTCACTCTTGGATAAAACACATAAACTGCAGGGACCTGGTGAGGCCGGCACCCTGATATATAATAAAAATCGATAAACGCATATAGTCGAATACATACTCTGACTGCTTTTTTACCATGGATCCTGCTGTATCTTTCACACTCTTTGCTACGCAGGTACTATGCAATAGCGCCATACACCTCCAGTCCTAAGGATTGGTTAAAATCGGTATGTGTCAAGCTAAAATTTCAAGTTTCTCGGCAATCGTAATGCGTATAAATTTCACCAATGGTCAGAAACGCCTTGTAAAGACAGTTCAATTTTATTTTTAGCAGTTAAGCTATTCGGGTGGTCAGTCGAATCTATAAGCCACGAAATGAAACGAACGTAATATAATGGCGATGTGCGAGATAAACTCTTTGTGTTTTATAAGCCCGCATGTATACAGACACTAGGCCATAGGCCTATATTACGCAAACTTGGCTCTGCCTGGCCTTGACTGATATCTAACAAAAAGCTTTCATTGACTTATCCCAAAAACCATCGATTATTGACCGTCGTAATATTGACCAAACTAAGCCCCCAGCAGCGGTACCATTCCTTGAAACATGCCTGTATGCAATTTTGCTGCCATATTATCTATTATCCAACCATTTAAACGCCACCTTCGACATCGCAGGCTCATATTCTTGCACCTAATCCAACGTAATTTACGCCGTAACATACTAAAGATACCCTTAGACCATCTACATCGGCGAGACTGGTCAAACCTTTCTCAAACGTATTAAAGGCCCCAAGGGATATATTCGAAACAACCAAGACCCAAAATCCACCAGCGAACACCTCGTCTTCCCTAACACTTGCTACAAGTTTTCCGCGTACACAAGCAAGAAAAAACTCCGTCCACTCGCCGACGAATAAAAAAAAATCATTTAGACCACTTTGGGTCAGCAAAGATAGAGATTTAGGTTTTGTGGTGCACTACGGCTTCTAGTACATTTCAAGTAGTTTTTTGTTGACTTAATTATTAACCTACTCATGCATTTCGATTATCATATTGTACTTATCTTATTCGTTACAGTATTCACATTGAATAAGTCACTATCGTAATCCATGGCAGCTATCAGTCGACACATTTGTATACATCTATACACGTACATGCACTTACATATTTACATTTACACTTTCTTCACGCTGACATAGACACTATTCGTGAAAGGTTGTTTATTTAGATTGATGGATTGTTTTGTTTTAATAATGAATCAAGATAAATAAAGAACAGGCTGTGGTGGTAATAAAATATTGAACACTACGACTTCATATCTATTGCCTTTTACCCAATAGTTTCGTTATGACTTAAAAACGGTCGTAAATATCATAGGCTTCATGGGATAGCCAGCAGAACGTATCACGAACGAATACAACTTAAGAAATTAATCATTCTTAGTGACGTCACAGAGAAGTGACAATTGTCAACAGGTGGTTTTCAGAACATTTCCAATATTAGTGAAGCCACTCGTTATCACTTCTCTCCGCTATTTTCTTCATCGTTAACCGGGAACTTCTTTCATCGGCTCTGAAAATACAAGTATGCCATGTTTGAAATTAATACAGCTCGTGAAGGATACAGAAAATATCAAATAAATATCATTAAACTAACAATGCAATTTCGTTTTACCCAAGTAGTCCAGTTACCTGCGCTTAGAGAACGTTATGCATTTTAATGTAAGTTAATAAAAATGCAATCATCGAAAACATTTATTATATCAATTCAAAATGATTCTTTTTGACGTCATAAATAAATGTAATTTTACTCGACGCCCTCCCATTCATTCTGTTATCTATTTTGTGCTCACTGTAAATGAACATAATTGTATGTATGATCATACTCAAATACTGCGTTTCCATCGTCATTTTTTGGTTAAAAGTCCAAGAGTGAAACGTAAAAGTAGGTTATAAATTTGTATCTTTCGGTCGATGACCATTGGAGGAGCGCTAATAATTAGAGAATGTTAGTACTTGTTAGGTCGTGGATTCGAAACCACCCGCCGTTAGACTTTTCTGCGATGCCCTCAGCAAGTCATTCATCCCCGATTGTTGGAGTAAATCCATCTCGGAAATGAGTAGACAATGTCGAAGGTATTGTATCTTAGCACAATATAGCTGTCATAAAAACTCTCGTTGTAAACCGTATATGAGAGTTTTGGCTGATACTCGCGGTCTTATAATGTACTTTTTACCTCCATCTCAGATGAACGTTAGGTAAAGGGAGACAACAAAATACGAAGAAAATAATTCCAAAAATTTAATACGTTGTGTTTCATACTTTTCCAATTAAGAACATCTGTAGTTTTTAGGATCCCAAACCTCATGTAATTGTCAGAAAATATATGTTTGCTCGGTCTATCGCCACCCCCAGTAGTTAGATAACAAACCCACAGACAAACCTCCCCACCTACACCTCCCCCTCAAATATTTATGTCGACATAATAATGGGGATTTAGGGTCAGAGGATTTGATTATAAATGTGGAAATGGCTGCGTAAATGGTAATTTACGCCAGGTATCTTGGTGATCGAATGCCGCACGGCGGTGGGAACATTCGAGGAGGTCTGGGAACCCAACTTTGGGATTCCTATAGTTCACATGGTGCAATTTTAATCACCCGAAATTCTGCTAATAGAGCTTACTACAGCGAATAAATAGTGGACTGAACGTAGGGATTATCATACTCCAACATATTCACCCAATCACTCACTCATCCAATCACTCACAGCCAATACTTCAGCTGCGCGCATTTTGTGGAGACGCAATCATCGATTTTCAATTTGTAATGACCTCTTTAGGTATTTTCTCGCTCGCAAAGCCGTAGTTACTGGCTACTAGGAGTCGAGCAGTACATCTCCTCAAACAACGAACTTGTTGTACATGTAGTTAGCGGTTTGGAAATAGTTAAATGTTCCTGGCCCCTTCAGTGATTATTAGCTGTTCTATCCGTGTCAAGCCTGATAAAATTATAGTCGCCTTTCCTTAGAGTACAATCTCTCGGAGGCCTTCCAAAAACGCCTCAGAATGGTGGTCAAATACTAACTTCAGATTCCAAGCAGCTTCGGAGAATGGACTGAGAAACAAGATGCTCGTCTTGTGCGGTTAATGACGCTGTTTCGATATTTTTCTTCAAAAATTATTGCTTATCATTATTATAATCATAACCAAATCACCCTCGCTTTGCTGCGGGTCACAATATTTCAATTTTACAAGACAATGGTGATAAATGTCAATTTATCGATTCATTTGTGGAGAGAAATTATGCATTTTTATATTAGGCTACCTTATGGCAAAGCGAAATCCTTGAGATTTTTGTATCTTTTTTTCACCGAAATCACCTAATCCTTTTGAATAGATAATGTAATTAAAGGCGTTATTTATTCTTACTCGACCCGTTTATTCTCATAAATACCGCGTTTTCTTAGTCAGTTTTTGGTGGAAAAAGTTTAAGAGTGAAACGTACAAGTGCGTACACAAATTATGTCATTAGTTTTCGTTTTACGATTTACGACCACAAATGGCGAGCTTAGTCTCTCAAACCCCGGAGAAGTTCGATAAGAGACCCACCCGCACAGTGAGTCGATAAACGGCACGATTTTAGATGTATACAGTATTATGTAAAAGGACACTACAATATATATGAAAAAATTAAAAATTTTCATATGTCCTAACGAAAAATTTTTGTAGTTTGTGAAATCCCTAAGTTCACGTTGTTCGAGAAAATACATGGTTATGGAGTCTCTCTTCAAACCCCTGGGCGGAGTTCGACAACAGACAGAATTAGACAGACAGACAGACACATAGAATATCGGCGCCAAGAAAACCGGGCTTTTCGAAGCCATATCATTGGCTAACTCGGACCTTAATCCTTTAATTATTACAGGATATTAACTGTTAAAATTTCATTTTCGGTACAAAATAAACCGTTAATCGTTTCGTAATATCCTTCGATCATGCGTGCATTTGAAACATTGACAACGCGCTGTAGACGCAGTGTGCATTATCTCGCGAGCATGGCACATGTCTTGCAAAATTGCACGTATTAATTCAATGGTGTACAGACACGTTTAGTAACAGCTATGCTATTACTAGATATATATTATTAGATATTGCCCGATGATATCCCCTGAAGTGATCATTAGCAGCCAATCAGGTATTCGGTAAATTTTGCGTCATTACCTGAAACATTTGACCTTTCCTGTATTCGGGTTGCGTAGACACATCCGTCGATTCACATCTAGGACGACAGGTTTTAAGATTATTTCCGCGTCAGTGTTTTCCGTCTCTTCATCGGATAAATTATTGTCTGAAATTAATAAAGCTAGAATGAAATTGGAATGAGACCCAACGTACGAGACTGCACTCTCTGTTGTTTAATGATATTTGAGAGATTTGTGTAATTTATGTATTGCGGATATAATGCAGGTACGTCCCATATAGCTAATAATATAATGTATGACATCCACTGAAGGTCATAATGGACGGCCGTTTTTATGCCTTTCACTACACTTGTCAGACAAATCATGGGTGTTATAAAAGAATCAGGCCAATCCAACCACGTAATAACAACGATGCTAATAAATTGTGCCCATCACCGTCAGGCAAAATTAATTATAGACCATGCGTCAGTGACTTAATAATATATGTATTGTGGACCGATCATTACGCCAAAACTTTTGTGCGAATTCCATTGCTCATACACTCAACACGTTGAAATTAAAGGAACGGCTATTGTAAACGGACAGCTGTGTATGTATTGTAAGCCAGACCGAGATTCAGTGTACGTAGTTACAATCTATATGGCATTGGATAAGACAGAATATTATCCGTTGTGAAACTATTGGTTCCAATTTTCGGTTTATTCAGCGATTGACGACTTTCTCTTAGATGTAATATCCAAATGCAAAATGCCATGAGCGCTAGAAGTCGCATTGCAACAATAATCATCGTGCAAACATAAAAACGTGGTTCATGTACCTGTACTTTTAAATGTATCAAACACCCTGTTTTGTGCACTCGTCAGTGTTCGCTTGATCAACCATCTCCAGATACGCTCTGTGTCCGCTTTCTTTACGATATATTATTCCGCGATAATAATTGCGTTAAAATTTACTAAATTATTAATATAATCAGAATGACAACTCATGCGGTTCGGGAACGTCGTGTGACTCGTGTCACGCACGGTCTGCGAAACGACGAGATTGATCAAACTGACAAACGCGTCACCGGACCTACGGGGTGACTGTGACCACCTACAGAGACATTAGTCGCATGAACTACTCCTAATGTTACCAACGCCTGACACGCCAGGTTACCAGCGAGAATAATAGTATTGTTTGATGGGCCTGCTACTAAACGAAGTTTTCCCTTGCAAAGTACAGGCAACTTTTTTCTATAAGGAATGTTTTGGTGCACATTATTTATATTATCGCGTAATTATCATATGCCGTTTATAGTTTGTGGCTATTCCATAGATAAGCTATGTATTTTCAAATATGTCACTCTCACAGTCATTCATAAGTCTGCCAGAAACACAAGGCAGTCGAAAACACTCAATCTGATTGTCCCAAAATCTAAGCGTGTACACTCCCGCGATCGTACTTTCACCTTCAACTCCACTCTACTCTTTAATGCTCTCCCTCTTGACATTAAAATATCTCTCGCTATCAAGATCTTCAAATCCAAACTCAAAACTCTCTTCTACACTCGCGCTTACGCGTAGACTGTTCTTGGTTCACATTGCTTTACATATTTACATTTAATTCTTCATAATTCAATTCCATCACCTTAAGTAGGTGTATATTTCACAAGTTTATACAAGTTTAAAACCACCACTAGGCATTGCAGTACCCCTCAAATTGCACATAACTGCATTAGCTAGTAACATTGTAAAGTGTCGTCGACATCATCTTGTCATTATTGACCAAG
>WURV02148956.1:0-17747 GCA_011762755.2 Epimenia babai | reverse complement strand
ATAATATTACAGTGAGAAGTGAGTAATAATTGATCTTTACAGTGATAATATTACAGTGAGAAGTGAGTAATAATTGACCTTTACAGTGATAATATTCCAGTTAGCACTGAGTAATGAATCGTTTAGTAAAATACTTCCACTAGCCATGATTGAAGCAATTGTTTGAGAAGAAGGAAAAGTCTAACATAGAACCAGTCATTGATTGGTGAATTAAGGTATCAAGACTGAGTAAACAAGTAAACAGACATACGTTAACGATCTCAGCAATTAATAGACTTATCCAGACTATCACAATAAACAGTAATATTACAATAAGTGGTATCACTTTAAGATGGATTAGCTGTATTAGTACCACGATAATTAAAAATGTCTCTAGCGTGCGAGGGCAAACCTGAAGATGGTGGCGAATTCCAAGGTGAGAGAACTCCGCGCCACCCCAAGATATAAACTTGACTGTTCGTTGCACTCGCCAATGTTGAGCATTGTCTTTCTTGGTATTGGCCATTTCACTGGTGAATGACTTGGCAACAGCAAGCAGCAGGGACGTCTCTAGGTGGGGGGTAATGGGGAGATCGGGTGATGCAGAACGGCTTGCACCCAAAACAATGTGCTGATCTGCAAATCATTGCAATTACAGGTCCTGTTATTGAGCCATGATCGCAAGGACAGAAAGAGGAGTAGGTCATGACATCATGATGAACTCATCATACAAAGACACAGACGGAGTGTTCCGATACTGGAGATAAATAAAAAGTAGAATATTAAACAGCCAATATGACATGTGACTGTGAGATACTTGAAGAGTATGAGGTATGTGGGTGGCAGCATGGACCATCCATATCCCATCATAGCAGAGGTAAAACAACATTTTGTAGATAGACTAAGGCAATAATTAAGATAAAAAGGGAAGATATGATACTTGAAGGGATGTAGAACTAATGTAACTTCAGCAATGAGTGAATGCCTCGTGTGGTAGCCTCACCTGGGTGCGTGTGTCCATATATAGTGGCGATGATATTGTGAATGGCTGTCTTCACAGACGTGTTGTTCACCACAAGACGGACTTTTATAGAACCTAAAACAACATTATTAGCAGATCATGTTGAGTCTGCCACTATGTACTGTACTGTATATGAAAGTTCGTGTGGGTAGCAGTCAGTCCACATTCAACGCCCATTTTGGGAACGGAGAGCTCAGTTGGTGAACTGATATTTACGTCATTAGGCAGATGGTGACAATCCAACTCCCATTTTCCACTGAATCCTTGAGATAATACTTAATCGAGTCTCTTATCAGTATTCTTATTGTTTTAGTTGTAAATTTGTCCATGGCAGTGGTAAATTACCCTGAAAATGTAGAAATGTGAGGCACATTCAATAGGGCACCCTGTAGAAATAGTTGATTGTAGAATCTGTGATGTGGTGAATGAGTTTGAAACGAGATAAAAAATATCACACTTTATACAAGATAGACAACGACAGATAGTTTAGTGGATGTGTCTTTGTGTATTTGTTCTCTTAAGTACACTGTACCATTAACTGAGTGATGAGAGGTGGCATTCACGGCTGTCAGGTCACCATTCCCCGTTACCAGTGACACCAGAGACTTGATGTGAGAGAGCAATAGTTCAGCCTGATTGGCTGAGATCGAGGCTGCCATCATACCATGATGAGCATCATCTGCATATCCATTAACAGTCCGATTTAATTCCATTGCAAACAAATTCGGACACTAATACACAGACTGCTGCGTACCTATACGGTGTGACCCTTTACCAACCCAAAAAGTGTGTTATTGCCTAATTTTTGACGTTTTGATGCGAATATACATCATGCTATCTCACTGAAAGGATGTCTGTTAGAGTGCTTGAAAGTGTTTACTGGTGCAATACGGTTCACAATGGAAATTGCTCCTGTTTACAAAAAATACACTGACATAATGCTGTGTGTAACTTGTATAAGTTATGTACTATATGGTACAGGATACTTGGAGGGGCACTGAATTTTATAATGCAGGTAAGCCATAGTGAATTATTCTAAACAGAAAATAGAGAAGAGATTTCATAAAAATGAAATATATTTGATTAATCTCTACTTTATCCTAGCCATTTCATATACATATCAATAAAAACACTCAGCAGTAGCCAATAGCTGTAGTGTTGATACAATAGTACAATGTCTACTTGTCAAGTCCTACCATGTAAGTTTGTGGGTGAGTAAGACGACAAATAAGGCACATGTGACTTCTGTTGAGATTTGTGGTCCCCAGTGGACACGTCGTCAGGGTGCCAGTATAAAAGGGCGGCCTTGACTCCATTGGTTCTGCAGTTCACAAGCTGCAACATGGTGGCATGGAACTGGTCAGTACGGCAGCAGATGGAAAGATGCCAAACTCATCATCATACAGTACCATACACTGAGGGAGAGAATGCGATTTCTGAGATGTACTTGCACAATATGTGCGTTTGTAGAGTGTGAATTACACACATGGAAGAAGCGGCAAATGAGAATGGCCACCAAGCCAGGGTGATGGAGAAATATCGAGGAACCATTACGGAAGGTGCATTTACAATTAGATGCAATAGTGGTGAGGCAAGTGACATGGACACCATTCTGAGAGCATCAGGGCACAGTGACATCAGAGGGGAACCCCTGCAAGGGTTAACAAGCCCCCGCCCCACAGGCAGACGTGGTTAAGGAGTTGTTGAAAAAATTGATGAAAATGGTACTATAGTAGCTTGGTCTGCTAGGACACCACCATATCTGCAGTGATTTCATGTAGGTTACAACCAATTACTCTACAAGCAGGTTAAACATTATTAGACATATTATACAACAGACGACAGATATTAGACATGAGAGCAACCAATAGAAAGTTATGGTAATTAGGATAGCCAATGTGGTTCTATAAATAGAAATAGAAAGTTGGCATCTACCGTACACATGATATACCTAACAGAAAATACGTGCCTGTCATACCTGCATCAATCAAATACACCTTAGTGAGTAGTGACATTATATAATGAATGATGTATGACTTTATGGAGCAGTCATAAATTACAGGTAACACCCCTCAGGTGACCTATCTAGAGAAAAACACGCTAACAATACCGAACGTTAATACTCCATGCTCAACATACAATACGAATGTTACAGAAATCCTGCCATATATTCTCCATATGGCGGTACACTAATACACTACGGAAGGCACCAGAAAAAGGGGAACTGTTGAGAAAGATGCATATTATGGAAATATAATGAGAATTTGGGCGACACGATTCAGGACTTCAACATTGTATTGCTGATATAATTTTTATACGTACAAATACGGATTAAATGGTTGTACAGGTGGTTATCAATCTCGTAACAAAAGTGGTCTACTCGATGGTTGCTGGTTGCTGGTCGCTGGTTACTATGGTTACTACAAGGTTTCTTCAGTAATACAGTCAGACATTCATAAATACAGTTTATACCATCTATTATAATAGAGAAATCACCTTAACGCAATTAGGCGCCCATACAACATATATCGTGTCGTCACGCTTCATCGATTTCGAAATGTTCATTCATGCGAATCATCAGTATAATATCGTCCACAAATAACGCATGCATACAATAAACATTTAAATAATATCGTGAATCCCTCATTAAAAAAATTATAATGCTCTCTATGAGCAGCACTCTCCACTAACTCAGATGGGGATTGTAACTGTAAAATAGCACAGAGGTCATTCATTCATTCACTGCCCCTGATGATGCTCCCGCGTTTACTAAAATGTTTACTAAAACAGTATTATAATAGTTATTATAATACAGTACTAACAATAGTTAGTATACAGTTTACACTTATGAAATCACAGTAAAATAAGTTAAAAATTTCATGTAAGCATCAGGGGTGAATTTAATTATACTGTAGTATTCTGAATAAATAAATGACTTTTCATTGCTGTGTGAACTGGAATAACCGGTCCTTGACATGTGACTTAACGAACATGTCATGTTCTTGCATAAAACTCAATGAATGAGGCAGATCTCTGGCTTAACATGCCAAAGAAACTACAAAACATGCTCCAAAGTGTTGCTTGATTCATACTGGAAGTTTTCAATTTTATTTGTCCAAATCACCCATGATCATTATTTGCAAAAATTCTTACAATTTCTCCCTTCACAGAAGACATGAAAATCTCTTTGCCTCATTAAGACCAAAGTAATGGTCACGTATTGCAATATAAATTTTCTCAATATTTAAGCATTAAAGTATCTGGTTTTTGAAAATCTCACTCACAACTTCTCGCATAAAAAGCCGTATATTTAACCACTGGGTTACTGGTGTCGACTGGTCAGACTGGCCAAACTGGCCCGTTTACCTAGATGATGTAACGGATTGCTATATGGTTTTTGTACCCATGATAGCCTGTCGCTGTGGGTGTTTCACCCACTTATTGTGTCCTAAAGCAAACACTTGTAGAGTTGTGAGAGTTGATTGTAGTTGGGATAAAGACCTGCAGCGACATCACCAATTCAGATCAATTCACCTTAAGGCAAATACAGCAAGCCATTCACGAGGTACATTCAAAGGGTTCTTAGAAAATTTCGATTCATTTACATAAACTATTGGACACAAGAATGACAATGGTAGTCACAATAAATCTTGATTCATTTATATAAGCTATCAGTTACCAGAATGAAAACAGAAGTCACAATAAATTTCGATTCATTTTTATAAACAACGGACATAAGAATGACAATGGTAGTCACAATAAATCTTGATTCATTTATATAAACATCGGACACAAGAATGACAACGGTAGTCACAATAAATCTTGATTCATTTACATAAACTATCAGTTACCAGAATGACAACAGAAGTCACAATAAATTTCGATTCATTTTACCCGATTTATGTGAAACAATTTCTTTCCATGTTAAATTCATGTAAGATGGCCGATGTACAACGGTCATGGGTACATCACGATCACAAGACATCAAGCTCGAGTTGACATCGTCTATTCAGGTCACAATAACAAGCGTGGTTAACTTTGTGTAAATAAAATCAACTGATATCCACGACGACGACCTTATCACCTACAAACACCCGACATAGTACAGAGTTATTAGATAAATGCTCCAACTTGTACAACCAGTATTAGTATTGATCCTAGTGGGTACTGGGTACTGGGTTATTTCTATTATACGAAATGAACTAGATTTTACTGTTTGAACATCAAAGGCGATTCAATGTGACTTAATGTGGGTTAATTCGACTTTCCCAAATTCACAATGAGGCGAGCAATATTGTAATTTACGTCTGCTCTCTTTGAAAAATACTAGTACTTACGGTAATCCTTGCCTTAAGTATCGTTAAACGGGATCAAAGCAATACTGTTTTTTTCAGCTTCATTGTTTTATCTTATGTGTATTTGGTAAACTTATCCCACGGTGCAGTAGAACAAAGTTAAATTTTCTTCGCTATTTATTTCCAAAAATACGGTTACAATTTTGTTGACATTACATTATTATTGTGTGTCAGAATGACACAACTAAAAATGAGCAATTGCCCGAGTGTTATGCAAATTTCCTCTGAATTAAAATATATGTAAATCAAAAAAGTAGTGTTTCAATTCAACAATTTTCTAAGAGTAAGAGTTTTCATCTCGATAACCTATCCTTAGTTCATCATTTTCCTATATGTGTTCATTTTAATATATACCATAATATGCATATCTCTGATATACCTGTTACTTAACTAATTACCAATACAAATTATTTCTCTTGAAATGTAAACATTTTCTGATAACAAAGTCAGTGAGTCAGTGACTATCTGAAATGATTGTATTTAAATAATCGATTTCTTTAAGTTTCTCAAGTTTGTAATGGGCTATTCTAAAACACAAAAATAAATAAATATGTAGAGATATGCGTATGTAGGTACAGTATTTAGTGTGACGAATATTATTAGCATTAATTATGCATTGTCTGTAACACTCATGGGGGTTGAGATGTCTCAATACCTTCCTGTATATGTCCGGTAACATTTGTTCATGAGTTAGTCCCCCACTAAAGAGATATTAATGACAACGTCTACAGGTAATACTTCCATTCATTAAGTTATACCAGTTAATGTACATCCAATTACAGAGTAAATACCAGTACAATACATTCATTTCATGCATGATTCGCTGACCACCTGACCAGACATTGTCCACTGATTAGCACAACCAACAGAGCTGATAACAGGTTTATAATCTACCTACAGGAGACATTGACCGTGGGAACAGCGAGGTATGTGAAACACGTATTCATGATTTTCTCACAGGACCAATTTAATCCAATAAGATTCAAAGATTCATCTATAATAACTGATATTAACCACATGTGAAAGTTAGATTTCTTCCTGCTGAAAGTGTGACCCACAGACAATCTACAAGTTAATCCCCCAGGCCTAAATGGCCTAAATCCCAGAATACACTGATTAAAGAGATGAACTGAAATGAAGGACAGAAGATTTTTCAGGTGAAAATACAAACACAATCGACACAAGTTACCTCCACTCACGGCCATGACAATATGATGACCAAATCGGGAACAGACTAGCCCAAGGACAATATTCGCTAAATAGCAGACCTCTGCAATAAGCGGTTCTTGAGAAGAATTTTTTTTAATAAAAAATACAAACGTCGACAGAAATTATCTCCCTTTGCTGTGATGACCATATAAAATCAAATGAAATTTTATTGATTTATAGTGCCCTTTCAAGACATGGCTATCAAAGATTCTTTACAAATTTACAGTTACTATGATTAACTAGAAATACAAGGAATACAGTTCAAAATTGAACTTGGTATATCATAAATGTGGTGAAAATAAAATAGACATATACAGTAAGATCACAGATAAATAAAAATAACTAAAAAAGTTACCATGAACAAATCTAGAAGAGACCGATCCAAGGACAATATTTGCTAGATAGCAGACCTCTGCGATAAGCGGTTCTTGAGAAAATTTTGGGGGAAAATGTTAACATCGGATTGATAGACGGACGGACGACGAACAAACTCCGATCAGAAGAGCTCACCGAGCAATTATCTATTTTGTGATTCAATACTATCCCAACTAACATCATAATCATATATTTGTAAGTTACAAGTTCCCTCGTCCAAATGAAAGGTACCATTAATATCAACATACCTTCTGGTATACAGAGGTCTTCCCTAAACGTATTAAGGCAACTGTCTCCATTAAATTGATTCCATGATCCTTAAGTTTATTAAAGTCCTGCGACAATCCGTAGTTTCCATATACAAGATCACCCTGTTAACAAACAACAAAGGGAAACTTTGTGGGTGTGTATCCGTGATACAGTTTCACTATAACACTACGCTTCAGTGTGTAGTTCGGTTCACTATCACATCTTGGGGAAGCAGTTAGTTGAGTGGTAGGAACACCGGACTTGTAACCGAAAGGTAGCGGGTTCGAAACTTCCTACCAGTTGACTTTTCTGCGGTGATCCTCAGCAAGTCATTTATCCCCGATTGCTGGAGTAAACCCGTCTCTAAAATGGGTAGATACTCGATATTATCCTTGGAAGGGTGATATGTGAGTGTCAAAGGTATTGTATATGCGCTGAATAGCTGCCAAAATAAAAACATTTCATTGTAAACTGCATTTGAGAGCCTTTCTTGGCTGATACTTGCGGTATATAAATGTTGTACTTTACCTTTACATCTATTAATGTCAAGTTCTTCTTGCTAAGAATGTATTGAGAACTGATGACCTCAGTGTCATCGCATAAAAATAGATATATCACTTGTATATGGTACACACTATAGGGTGCCTTTGATTGTTATTTTAAGAGGAATGAAAGCTGAGGAACGAGCATGCTAAATCATAATTTGTTGTTTGTCTAAAAGTGTTACTGATCATAACTAACCTACTAACCTGAACATCACCCGCCAGTGACCCTGCCACATACGGAGGTGGACCCCCATGCAGCGTGCTCTGTAACCCACCCAGATCCAGTGTAGATAGTACACCACTGCTGCTCAGAATCTGCAAGACATTTGGCCTCCTGGGATATTTTAGCTCGATTTTGTACTTTTTCACATCAATTCTGTCTACCTTCAGTTGCTCAAAAGATGTCTTTACGACACGGACGCTGTGGTCATTCCATTCGTTAAGAGTTGAACTCGTGGAATGATTCTGAAACAACCTGTAACAGCAATCATTTTTTTGTGAGATTTTACAGCCATTGCTCTACATTGTTTTCTCAAATATGTCCACGTTGCAATGGGGACGACTGAATGTAACCACGGAGCCACCTTCCAAGAAGACTTAATAAAAAATAACATTTTTTTAAGAGATGATGGCAATGTGTTGTTAATCTTGACTCATAAAATGTCTCAATGACACCATAATAATGCCATTCTATCACAAAATAAAACATTGCATTACTTGCACTCTAATTTACTTTATAACCATCTAACCTACAATTTTATACATAAATATTAGTATAAACTTTGACAATGTACCTGTACAACTAGCTGAAAAAAGACGGAGTATTATAATTTATACTACTGTTACATTACAACTGTATATTTGATTAATTAATATACTAACCTATAGTAATTGAGAACAGTTTCTCCAGTTATAGAATACATAACATTTTCGTGGACATATTTGAGAATGTCTGGTTTCATATAGCCGTCGTCTTTATCCACACACTGTCTAAGACTTTCGTCGCTCGTCCCCGTGCCTACTGAGCCTTTCATAATTAGATATCCAGTCAGCCATCCAGATGTAAAAAGTGTACATCCTATGAGTAGATACATCAAAAACAACCAGAAACTGGGATATTTTCTGCTCGTTTTTGGTGTCCGTTGTAAGTATAAAGTTCCTTGTACCGACGTATCGTCGTCTGTTTCTAGCGGTCTCCACCTAGTGTAACTCGTATATTCGACATTATTAGCCGCCATGTTTTACTCTAGCTACGACACTACGTCGACAACGATTGTTTACATCTGCGTTTGCGTTGTCGTAAAATATCCTAAATCCTCATTTGTCAGTGATATTTGAACTTTCCGGTTAAAAGCCAATGAAATGACTAGTAAAAGTGGTAGAAGGTTACTGGCCAATAAAAAACACGCAAGACGAAAATGGGCGGGGTTTCGACGTTTTACAGAGTGAGGTGTCTTTCAAATCCACCCTGTCTTGTTTTAGTAAAGTGTGTTTTGACCTCCTTTTGGTTTAATAGTGTTGTCTTTAGCTTCCTCTAGTGCGTGTTTAGCAGGTGTTGCGTCTGGTAGCCCAATTAGATACAAGTGCTATCCAAAGCAATCACGATATTTTACGCCATGTTTGTTGTTCAGTGTGTATTCGTATAATATCGTTTGATACAATTTGATGTAATTTAATATTGATAGCTCTCCGGAATAAAGGCGACTGAACGCGTCAATATTATATTTTATACAGTTCAGAATTGTATAGAAATATAGGGCGTGTGCACGAATGTCACGTGACGGCTCTAGCAGATGACGCGCCGCTATTGTGGTGGACTATTATTCAGCTGGAAATTGCATTATTCTTCTAAGTTTTGCTATAAATTTAAATTCATAAAGAATGGAAGACTGCCGTGCTAATAAAAAGTTCGTACACTGTTTAGATAATGATGGTCGAGAATATTTATTATAACTGTTGGCACCAGGAACCGGCACAAACCAAGGATTTTCCCCGCACCACCCACAATAGAAAATGACCAAGATTTTTGTGCGTGAATATTGAGAAAGATCTGTCGTGAAATGGGATATTATAAAAATATCTTAGGAATATAGCAGGGCAAAATTGTACGTGCGATTGATTTTTAATAGTAAAGGAGCTCCTAAATCTCTCCTTTTCCATTTAAAATGCAGCTTCATCGATGGCGTTGATCCGTATGAGTTAGAGCGTGAGGAATGGTCGAAAAATGATGAATTGTGGCCAAATGTCACGTCTATCTATATTGTTAATTATTTAATTAGCTGCCAAAGTGCATATTCATTGGATGACGTCCGAGCCTACAAATCCTTAGAGGCCAATTACAACAATGAATTCGTGTCGGGATGGGTGAGGGACATCCACACCTACCAGCGTAAAGTTACGACACAATAGTGAGCGTCAACAAAAGGCAGCTATTCACAATAGATTTTAACAAAGGAACGCAAAATTGGTAAAGACTCGTATACAAAACAACACTAGGATATCGCTCCTGGGGTTAACAGTTGTCCACAAAGATGGCGGCAGCTACTCCGCTTGAATTTTGGGTACACACCCTATACTTAACTAATTCTTATGTATGGTTCGTTCACGTCACGAAAACTGTGGCAGTGTTGATCTTAGTTAAAATGGCACTACTTTTCTATTGTTTACTCAAAAGTATAAGTTTTAAAAGCTATTTATAGTTACATATCATCACAACTGCCATAGTCCCATATGTACCGTGACACCGGAGCATGAAGGTTTCCCATGTCACCCGCGGGTGGTCATAGGTGAATTAGTCGCATAGCATTCCTAAAACACCACAGATTTTGGAATAACTATGGGATTTTTACTTTGCATGCTAATGCAGACTAAAGAAAAACTGACACAATTCTTTCAGGCTCTATCAAATATACTGTATATGTATTGTAACAACTGCACAATAATTCCAAAGAGACTAAATGAGGTTATTATTAACACAACCTTTCATATACAAGTATACTTCAAGTTTGCACCCGATAAAGTGTACTTGTATACGAAAGCGTGTGTTAATTATAACCTGTCAGTCAATATAGTGTTACCTTCACTTTTTGTGACATAATTCCAGTGACATGCAGACGCAGAAGGAATCAGCCTATAGCAGAGAGCTCATAATATGTATTTTTCATGCTATAATTATTTATAAAAAAACTCTTACATAAAACTGCTGAAGTTTCAGAAAATGCACAATCGTGAATGTCCTTTAAATGTCTTGAAAATTTGTTACTCTTCTCAAAGTGGATTTTTGATCAAAAAGTCCCACCATGCTTCTGTTAATGCAATAACCACACATCATTCACAGGCACATGGTACACATTAAATGGTTTAATGGAGCACTTAATATATTACGGGGTGTATTATACAGTAGATAGACACACAAGTTTGGTTCCGTTTCACCTTCAATAATATTGAATCAATATGCATACCAAAACCTTTATATTGTATTTGTATGAAGACTATAAGAAGTGCTGCGCAGTGGTATTCTTCCTTCAATGGACGTTTTTCTTTAAGGTACTTTAAAAATAGCAGTAATATGTCCATGTCACGGACATTATAATTATTTCATCTTACAACGCTCAATTAGACCAGAGTTAGCGCAACTAGTTAGCGTTACTTTTAATTCACCTAACGCATAGTATTTATAGTTTCAGCTTATTCATGTCGTTTTTCTTAAATAGAATATATTAATCAATCAGCAATATTTAATATAATAGTTGTTACTGGAAATTCTGTGTGAGGTAACAGGATGCTGATTATTTCATTGATGTATTACCTTAAGTGGTAATACACATTACGTTTCTTTTATCAAGTTAAATATTGAATATTTATGTATCATCAATGTTGAAGTAATGATTGTTATATCATGGGTATATCGCATGCGTATTTACAACAGTTGCTGTTTAATGTTATTGATGCACAGTATTTTTGATTTGATTTGTTGCATGCCCTGAAATGTTGCATGTTGGTGAATGACGGTGATGACGTGTTATTCTTGTAGCAATATTGTAATGCAATATTGTAATGAATGACCGAAGTCAGGTGAGAGGTCAGCGCATAAATATGTCAACATGCGAGGTCAATGTGCGATGTCAAATAGAGCACAGTCGATGAGAGTGGTCAACAAGTGAGGTAAATCAGTGAGTTTAACGCGCAAGGTGTGTGTGCGATGTGTGAGCAAGGTCACTTAATGATGTGTAATGTCAATGACCAGGGTCACCCTACAAGGTGCAGTATGCATGTATGATGAGGGAGGTCCATGAACGAGCTTCGTGTGTGACGTCGATGTTCACATGTCAAAGATCAGGGTCAATCGGTGAGGTGAACGAACGGGATCAACGTGTGTGATCAGCGAGCGTGATCAGCGAGCTGGATCTTGAGGAGGGATGTGCAGCGTACGCGGGTTTATCGTCACAGACTTGGTACAATCATACGTCTTGTAAATACCGACGAGACGGTCGGCCAGTTCAAACATGTTGTTCCGCAGCGAGATGATGATGAACTGAGCGTTCTTCGTACGATCCTGCAGAAGAGAACATCACAAAAGTACTAGTTGATCCTACCAGTGTGGGTCATTCAACATCCGTATTTTTAGTCAAGTTAAACTGGCTATATGAAAATTTATGTGCCAAACTTCAATCGCAATTTAGTACATGCCGAGACAATACATAATAATAGTTAATATTAATAGTTTCAATGAAATAGAAAAAATGCTAGAAAAAAAGTCCAACAGCGATTCACAATATTTTCAGCCGCCAAAAAAGCTGAGAGGGGGCTACTTTCCCACTGTAAGATGACCTTTATAAGGGTTGTACAATCTTCGGCATCTCTCTTACTTTTATAGTAAGTTTCTGAAAGCTCCATAATGTTTCATATTTTTTATATTTTTAAGGATTTTTTTATGTTCTCATACCCCACGATCCAACAATACTACAACAACCCAATATAGGGGTGGCATGAGGAGGGGTGTCACACACCTTACTTTTAAAACCACTGTTCTAATTAACTTCTCACCTTTATATAATTTCCCACGATCGAGACGTTCTTGAAGTCCAATGCTGCGTCGATTTCGTCCATGACATACAGCGGCGTGGGTTTGTAGTGGTGAAGAGCGAACACGAGCGCTAATGAACTGAGCGTCTTCTCTCCGCCCGAGAGATTACAGATGTTCTTCCATGACTTGAAGCGTGGTCGCACGCTGAACACTATTCCCTCCGAGAACGGATCGAGTGAGTCAACTAATTCTAGTTCAGCATCACCTCCCAGCGTTATCATGCGATACATCTCCTTTAGTTTATTCGTTATCACACCAAAGCCATCCATAAATTCATTCAATCTTTGCTTCCTCAATTCATCGTAACAACCACGTTGCTGATTTCGCATGTCCGTTATTTTCTCTAATTCTGCAACCTTCTCCAGATAAGCATCCTCCTTCTTGCGATACTCATCAATGGCTGCCATATTGGGCTTCATATGTGCGAGCTTCTCTTCCTGAATCGTAATCTCATATTTCATAGCATTGTTATCAACTTCTTGAATTTCACTGTTGCAGACCGCGGGCAGATCTTCCGGATCATTCCGCTCGATCTTATTCAACTTCATACGCCCCAATTCCTGCTTCCAATGCTTCACACGCAACTGATTCTCTTTCACGATTCCCTCATACTTCTCCAATTCATGCTCCACTTCAATATTTTCCTTCTGCAGCATGTCCTCCTCCTGGTCAAGTTTCGTCTGCTCTCCTTTCAGACGATGCAATACAGTCTCAACTCCTTTTATCTCATCCTGACACGCCTGATTCCGTTCCAACACCGCGGATGCATCAACCTCAATCTGCTTGAACAATTTCTCTAAATTCTCCATATTCGCCGCATTCTCCTTCAACTCATTCTCCAAAGACGCAACTTTATCCTCCGCTTTCTTCAGATTTCTTTCGGCTGTCTTCACAGCGACGTTAGTTTTGGTAACTAACCCTGTTGCTTGGTCCATTTTTGCACACACTGCATCAATCCGAGTCTGAACAGCTGTGATCTTTGTGCCTCCATAATCCATTATCTTTGAATGCAAATTCTTAATTGCTGCCTCAACTTTTGATGCTGTTGCAGCAACTTCGTCGTATTCCTTCTTTTGTATACCAACGTGATTTTGCAAATCTTTCACTTTTTTCTCATCCGGTGCAGCCACCTTCACCCTTTCTTCTTGTTCTTTGACTTGAGACTTTAACACGCATTCTTGTTCAGCTGTGGCCTTGACATCCATCACACATTTCTGCAGTGATTGCTTCAGATGGGCAACATCCTTCTCCAACTGTTCGACTGTATCCTCAAGATGTTCTTTGTTCGAGACACATTGCTCAGCATCAGCCTCAACCTTTTGTAGTTCAGCTTCCATAGAACGTAACTGGTCAGGTGTGTAATCACTGGCTACAACAGCCGATGACCCCATGCGACCTTTACACACTGACTTCCCACCACCACTCATTGTTCCTGCAGAACATTATAAATTGTTGAATATACACTATAAAGTGTTGAAAATATGCTATAAAGTGCTGAAAATACGCTACATACGCTATAAAGTGTTGAAAATGCATTATAAGGTGTTAAAAATCGACTACAAAGTATACGAGATACATACAAAAATACATCATAATAATGTTGTTGGAGAATAAATTCTAAACAGTAATTATATGATTATATGCGCTATAATAAATAATAATTATATATACAAATAGAATAATTTTATATCTATAAAATCTTGAAAAAATGAGGATAAACAAGGTTTTTGTTCTCGAATATTGAAAGTTTTCTACAGTAATAGGTTTTGGTAAATAGTGTAAGGGAATAATGAGTCAATATCGAAAGTGTAACTCACTTTTAATACCATAAAGAGAGTCTGAACAAAACAAGGCATTCTTCCCTCTTACCTGATTGGTCAATAAGCTGGCCCTGAAGGGTTACCACGCGGTAACGTGTGGCTCCGTAAGCGATCCTCGTGGCCTGATCGAGGTCCTTGGCAACGAGCGTGTCACGTAAAGCGAAGTAAAACGCCGGCAAGATATCCTTGTTCTGTACTTTAATCAGGTCAAATAGGCGCGGAACATTCTCTGGACTGAGGAAAAAACCCCCAAAATTATTGATTGATGTAGTCTATATTAGCCTACGCTGCAACCCCTTTCAGATAATTTGTGGCTATAGCGATTTGTCATGTAGTGACGCTTGCAGTCCCTAGACATGCTTATGTAGTTATGCGCTTCATTCTAGACATGCTTATGTAGTTATGCGCTTCATTCTAGACATGCTTATGTAGTTATGCCCTTCTTTCTAGACTTGCTTATGTAGTTATGCGCTTCATTGTGTATGGCAGCCACTCGACATACATAGTTATGTGTATTCTTGTGTATTGCAGCCACTAGACATACTTATGAAGTTATGCGTTTCAGAGTTTATGGCAACCACTACACTTACGTAGTTATGCGTTTAGTTGTGTATGGCAACCACTTCTCCATCTTGTCAAGACCGATAAATGACGCGACGCCACTGCCAGTAGCCTTGAGGTACTCCACACATGCCTGGGCTGTCTTGATGGTGTCACACACAATGTGGTCAAGCATGCCGCACGCTGTGGATACGGCCACATCATAGCGGTCATCTATACCACCCAGGTCACCCTGCCAGGGATATACAATGAGTTCATTATTACTAGCCATGCAAATATTGCTAATGTACATTTTCAAGTGGAAAAATAACAAGAGTAAAACTACTGATGTCAAATCTGATGTTAAAACATTATGTTTATTGCGGAACACCAACACATTTGATATGATGCATTGACTGTCGGTGACAGATTCGACAAGTACCCTCACAGGAATGACACCCTGTCTTACATGTATTGCACTGTCCATGTGGGAAATTGCGCCTCAATTTTCAAGTCTTGGGCGGAAAATTTGACATCCTGAATGACTGGCACACTAAGCAAGATCTATTCAAATATTTTAAGTTGCAGAAAAAAGGACCGAAAGTCACAGGGCGAGAACTCCAGTTTGCTTGCTGCTAAGGATCGCTATCGGCCATTCTGACAATGCCAGTGCTCTAGACCACTAGACCAGTTGGTCACTCGGTACTCGTTAGAGACTAGATCGAGTTGAGTTGACTGTACAATGTTACAATGTGATGCGTTGGTGAGTGTGTTCCAAACATGTCGGGGTGTCGGAAAACTGATGCTATGAAGAAGCATTTCTTCTCTGAAATATGTGTTTCGCATGCTGCCTCTAGAAGCAATTACCTCCCCTCATCTCACTCTATGGCATCATCAATGACAGATTTTGATCTGCCGAGTCTGCCGTAGATGACGGGTATGTTGTTGTTTTGTTTCTGTAACAAAAGTAATACTAGGACACAGAGGTGAGCAGCACTCACGAGTCTGTCGTAGATGCCGGGTATGTTGTTGTTTTGTTTCTGTAACAAAAGTAATACTAGGACACAGAGGTGAGCAGCACTCACGAGTCTGCCGTAGATGCCGGGTATGTTGTTGTTTTGTTTCTGTAACAAAAGTAATACTAGGACACAAAGGCGAGCAGCACTCACGAGTCTGCCGTAGATGCCGGGTATGTTGTTGTTTTGTTTCTGCGACATCAATCCCTCGAGAACTCGACCGCGAGACTTCACCGAGTCAATCGATGATTTAGCCACCTCGACCTTTGACCTTAGACTGCTCAACTGCCGCAACACATAAAAACACCCATGTTACTTAGATTAGTTACTCAGATGTACTTACTTATATGTTACTTAGATATACTTACATTTTACTTAGATGTTACCTAGATGATGTCACTTAGATGTTACATGTTACTTAGATGTCCCTTACACGTTAATTCGATGTTACTTAGATGTTGCTTACACATTACTTAGACGCGGTCTTTCATGTTACCTGGATGTGGTCTTTCTCATTACTTAGACATGGTCTTTCATGTTACTTAGACGCGGTCTTTCATGTTACCTAGATGTGGTCTTTCACGTTACTTAGACACGGTCTTTCATGTTACTTAGACGCGGTCTTTCACGTTACTTAGACGCGGTCTTTCATGTTACATAGACGTGGTCTTTCACGTTACTTAGACGCGGTCTTTCACATTACTTAGACGTGGTCTTTCATGTTACTCAGACGCGGTCTTTCATGTTACTCAGACGCGGTCTTTCACGTTACTTAGACGCTGTCTTTCACGTTACCTAGATGTGGTCTTTCAAGTTACTCAGACGCGGTCTTTCACGTTACTTAGATGTGGTCTTTCATGTTACCTAGACGCGGTCTTTCATGTTAGTTATGCTATGAGTTTGAATCTGCACAAACCAAGGATTTTTTTTACGGAATTCACAACTGGATAAAAATAGTTTTTATGCTTGAATATTGAGAGAGATATGTTGTGTAGTGCTGTTTTGTACGACTTAAAAAATTTTTTTTTATCACACACACATGCCAGGCTGAAATATGGCCTACCTTGGCTGTGGTTTTGTCCTTGGCATCTGTTACGACCTTGAGATCCTTACTGGCCTTCTGTAGTGAGGTTGTGCTGTCAGCTATGCCCTGTTCTAACTTCTTAATCTCCCTGAATGCACAATCGATTTTCACATTTGGGTAGATATATTTTATTGGGTGAAAAGTGTCTTCTATTTTAAATCAATCTCAATAAATCTTAATGAATAGCATGGAGTGCAGGGCAGCATGGCTGAGTATTTAAATTACATAAGCTTTTTAAAACAAATAACTTTCATGCATAATAAACCAAAATATAGAACCCACGAAATGAGAACATTGATATAGTTACCGACTTACCATACTGTTGGGTTCAATCAATCAACAAATTGTATTTATAATCAGCTAGGAGACAGACTTACTGTTGCTTGTCCCGCAGCATGGAGCTCGCTCTCTCCAGGTTGGTGTTGAGGGTGTCGAGACGCGCGGTTTCTTTTTGCTGGGTGCTCAAGC
>WURV02148945.1:0-17747 GCA_011762755.2 Epimenia babai | reverse complement strand
TGTAACAAGGCTACGGGACTCCTCAGACAAGGCTTCGCGACCCCCCTGCCAAGCCTTCGCGACCCCCAAGGGGGTCGTGACCCACCGGTTGGGAACCCCTGGTATATAGCATATTGTCAATAACTTTTTATTATTTTTCTCATTGTGTCCCCATTCCTGTATCAACACAGGCATTACCAGAGCACTGCTTTATAATCCGCCATGTCCTTATCTTTAGCAAAAGAAGATGTCCCCGATGCGACGAGAAGTGGCTCGTGGGAGGTGAATGTAGGACGTCGAAAGTTCAGAGTCATGTGGTGGTACCGGCATGAACAAAATATGCTTGACTTTAAATTTTCCGTTGATATCGGAAAAAGTAAAGTCTGGGTGGCCCTTGGCTTCTCATCGACAAAAGCAATGGTATGCGCTCTATGTTATTCAAACTGGTCTCTAATTCCGTCATGTTTGTAGATGTATCAGGTGCAAATAGATTATCTAAATATTACTTTTGTTACAGTTTATGACTGACAGTATATCGAAAATGGCGTATTACAACATCAGAACACTCTATCAAGCTACTGGTCATATGAATATTTATCAGTAATTTTTTTTACAGATTTTTCACAAATAAATTGATTAAATATAGCCGCGTCACTGTTTGGCTTTTTAGTGCAACAAATCTGTGAACAGTGATTCAAACTCAATATGGACTTTTCAGGAGGACACTGATGCGGTCGTAGCCTATTTTGATGACAATGGAAATGGCGTCGTTTCTGACAGGTGTGTTAGCTAAATAAATTTAGTTATAGGTATACATGAATTTCAATAGTTGGCTGTTTTTTGATGTTGGATGATATCTTCCCATATGTCTTCTAAAACTGTGCATGACGAGTTTCAGCGTTACCAATATCAACTTCCTCGGGAGGATGCACTTCGCACTGATTAAATGCTATAACAATCTCTTGATGTTCACAATACAACGTGTGCGTAGCGTAATGCTTAAATGGGACATTAACATTTTATTATTTATATATTATGGCATAATTTGTTGCCACAGTGAATGTTTTCCAGGCTATGAAGCATAGGATTTTCCGTTTTTCGATATTTGTTCTATTTTCCACTGAATAATTCAACATTGCTATCCATTTCATGCTCACTGTAAATATGCATAGTTGTATCCAACTAATTGATCTGTATTACCTGTATACTGTCAGATGTTAATTTTCTATAATTTAAGTAATTACATTATAGTCTTAGACCATTAGGCTGTTGTTTCGCGTAAAGTGTGTTTGACAGCTGTGCTAATAAGTACACTTTAAACAAATAAATTTCATTTTATTCGTCGTTCAACAATCTTCCTTTTCTTGTGAAGACATTTGTTATAATTATAATAGACATAGTGACATGATTAGTGACATATAAATGATTGTAGCTAGTATATTTAGTAATTAAAGCTATTATACCTTATACCTATCATCAATTTATCAACAACAATTACATATGAAAAATTTGGTTTTGATGCATGAACTTAGTATTATATCAATGATGATATCCATTGTAGGTGGGCCAGCTATAAAGCCCCACCTCCCGCTGATGCCTCTCAGGATGTTACGAACACGTCCGTGAGCCAGTCTAATGGAGTGATCACGGTCACGTTCAGTCGCAAGGCAATCACTGCGGACACCAGCAACGACTTCCAATTTACCAAAACCAGCTGTCCGTACGTGATTCACGCCGTTGGCGGCGGATACCACAGCCCGACTGGCGCTATATTCAAGCATCCGCGTACTCCAGTTGTCACCGAACAGACTGTTTGCTTCATACATGATGTATATGGTAAGTCTCAACAAAAACACATCACCACCTCACACCTAATGCCATGGCCATATTATTAATCCAATGATGCTTTTTATCTTAATGACTCATTGCTATTTATTTTATTCATTAAGTAATGTTCAAATCGAGCTTCGTCAATTTATTATTTATATATTATGACATGACTAGTGCCATGGTGACAATGTCTCATTTTTCGATGTTTCACCCTCATTGATTACATGTATATTAATGCATCACTGTATAGAAACTCCGTCCATCATAATGTCTATACTCTATAGTGATACCTCAAGTCGTAGATAAAGATTCTTTTTGATTGAAATTCCCTTTATAACTACTCTTATATAGATCTGTAGCAGCGTGAAAATGAAATAGTATGCCGTATCTAGGTATTTTCTTATTTAGATTGTTCTTGCCCTGACGTAGCTCCATATGCTTTACAGAAACTACTCAAAAGCCAGAACCAACACCCAGGCCTGAACCGACCCCAGCACCAGTTGCGCCTCGAAACGGTTCATGGTATAAGCTGGTTGGGGGCAAGAACTTCCTTGTGTTCTGGACGTATACGCCATTGAAAGAACAACTTGACTTTGAGTTTTCTGTTAATATCGGAAGTGAGAGGATCTGGGTGGCGCTCGGATTTTCAAATGACACTTTGATGGTAGGCGCCAATGGATATTCTTTAGTGACACAAAATGCAGCTACAAATTGTACATCAATCCATATGGTTTTACGACGCAAAAATATTATCTATACCGATGATGATACTGCCCAACATTATCATATCTCACGTCCTTAATATCGGGCCGAAACCCGGTAGATCAACATGACATGGTCAAACAGTCGCTCTTAACACTCCTCATTCTCGAGGGGTTAATTTCGGTGACCGAGCCTTTGCAGTCGCTTCACCCATTCTTTTTAATCCTCTTCCATAACACATTTGACAATGTACTGAGCTAAATACCTTTAAATCCAAACTTAAAACTTTTCTTTTTCTTCTGCTTTTTGCTAAGTTTACAGTGTGTAATTTTATAGTGCAATACTATGTAATTTTCTTATATGTTGTGTTTTTCAAGTGATATTTAACATAGTTTTACAGTGTTTTTATTGGTCTGCCACTGCGCAAATATCCGAGTTATGCTGTAATATTTTGAGTTATATTTTCTTTATCTGTGATCTTACTGTATATACCTACATACACCTTTGTCTTCTTTCCACTCCAGTCGTAGCTTTGATCATGTCCTTTATTGTCATCTCTGCGATCTTTGTAGTTACAGCGTGATTTTGGTCGAGTATTAAATCTGTGTACCACCTCTGCCCACTCATTGCCCCTGATGAAGTATACTTGATATACGAAAGCTTGTGTTAATATTTATATAGTTAGTCAACAAGGTGTTACCTTTGTATTTTTGTATATACCTATTTTATTTTCGGCTCATTAATTATATACCAGTTCAATTTTGAACCGTATTCCTTGTGTTTTTAGGTAATCATAGTAACCCTAAATTTGTAAAGTGTCTTTGATAGCCATGTGTTAAAAGAGCACTATAAATCAATAAAATTTTATTTCATGTATTTTCGTTTTCGTAGGAAGAAACTGACGTGGTCGTGGCATGGATGGACACGGGAGGAACATGGGTCGTGTCCGATAGGTGCGGTCACTGAACTTGAGTTGACATTGAACATTATTGTAATTAGATGAACTGCATAAAACGAATCCAAATATATAGAATGTTATAATATAACAAACGATCATATTGTATCATACAATATATACTTATCTCTCAAAAAGTAAAATTCACTATAATATTGTTTATATGGCTAACAAAATACAATTTTAAATTTACGTAATTTGTATGTTCGTATGCACGCGTGTGCGCGGGTACGTGCATGTATAATATTTAGTAAGAGAAAATCAAACTTTCGATTGTTGTACATGGTTGAATAGTAGCTCGTTGAAATCGTGCAGATGGAACACGGCCAAGGCTGCTCCACATCCTGACAGCTCCAACGACCTCTTCGACACATCAGTCTCATTATCCGGTGGTATCATCACAGTGCGCTTCAGTCGTATGGCGACCACGGCCGATAGACAGCGCGATTTCACATTTACGGCAACCGACTGTCCGTATGTGATGCACGCTATTGGTGGCGGGTATGACTCAGCATCCGGCGCCATCTACAAGCACCCATTCACGCCAGTTGTCACCGAAGACCGCGTGTGCTTTCTATCTAAAAGTGCTCGTACCATCTGTACGTATATATCTGTGTTCATTTCCATGGTGTTAGTGGTAGCACGCTTGTTCTAATGTCTGCACATGCTGATCGATGACTTTCAACAACGACACTATACTAATACTCCATACATAGAGTAACGGTCAAGTATCGCACAAAATGGTGCGCTTTTATCGTCATAGTAATCCGGCCTGCTCTCAAAATTTTTTTTTATAAAATACGACCAACGAGCGTGACATGGTCACGCAGTTTATATGCATCAAAATTTTTATTGCTACATGTCGTGGAATTAATCATCAGAAATGTGTTTACTACAATGGTTTTATATTCGATTACCATTATATTTAATATGCGTCAAATTTTGCAGACTTTGCGCTCGATCAAGTAATTAAAAAGATTCAATTTTATTAGTAAATAAATTTGCTATATGGGTGCCCTCGGCGATTCCGTGCTCAATGCTGCCCATAGCTCACTTTCCCGAGATTGAAAAGAAAATTCAAATTGAATTGAAAAGAGCAATTCCGACAATTCAAAGAGACCATTTTATATCTTTCATCCTTCCTTTCTGGATAGGTGGAGAGGTTGTGAACTGGAACCCTGTTAAGATTGTAATTCTGGGTTTTTGACACTCTCTTTTAATTGGTCAGAAAGTTTACCAGATTTACCCCGGATCTTAACGATCTCTAAGATATGGCAGGTATCGTAGGGTTTGCACCGAGACTGCCGAAATGATAACGATTGGACCACAGAGGTTACAGTTTGACCTACATCTATGCGTATTGTCACTTTCTCAAGTGCCTTTTAAGAAGTTAGAACTTAATTCGTTGATTCTATTGGCGGCTTTTTATTGTATTATAGTTACAAAAATGACGCGTCTTCCATTCCAACGATTTTATCTTTTTGTAGAGCAATTTAATAAAATCTAATCAAGCTACTGACCAGTATTCATTTTGACCATTTTGTGAGGACCCTATTGATGCCTGTTCGATTTTGAGATCTCATGCTTTAAAGTATCATACAGTATTTCACGGAAAGTTAATTGGGGTAGCCATTGGGGTTCTCTGAATAACTGGAGAGAAATTCACAGAATAAACTTATAGCTGTAAAGGGACCATCGGAGGTTAAGGTTTTCTGTGCATTTCTCTTCGGTTTGGCAGTAATTGACATACAGTAGTTTACCACGAATCAAAGCCAATAGCATCTCGCTTTATGTGCTGTATTTATGCATTGGATTAGTCAAATAAATTCAAACATTCAAAGTTGACAGGATCCCATCGTATACAAACTAGGCCTGTACTGGAATAAAATAGCAAATAAAATACGAAGTAATAGGCGTAGTTTGGACATTCACCTGAAGGCGAAAGAGGACAAAACACATTTTGGTTGATCTGGTGTTTATACGAATGCGCTGATTTTAATTTTAAGAGTCTAAATGGTGAAAAATTCTGTAATTATACCATTTTCAGAAACGGTATCTAAAGTCCTGCATACCGTGGGATTTTAAAAACCCGGGATTGCATTATTAGAGAAATGTGAATTCACCATACCGAATAGGAAGTAGGACGCAAATTTGAAGAAAAATACAAGTATATTTTTTGGAGCAGAGAGAACTTTTGTAATACTACAGAATAAAATTCCCAATGTTAGATATTTTTTCAGAAGACAGATTATGGGGAATAGGGATTCCCACAATATTGCGACGGGCCTCCCTGTAATAAAGGATGTAATGATTGGCGCTCATGACCATTCCATGAAAATATGCACATCAGAGATATATGGATTTACCGGGTAGATAGCATTATCGCCCCTTCCGTTATAGCCTTTCCTGTTATAGATGTATTCACTATAGCTACCCTCATTCTCTGACCTATTTGGTGATTTTTATTTGAGACGTGCACAGATGGGGTAATAGCCTTCCGTTACAGCCTTACCTGTCATAGAATTTAGTGCTAAAATCGTATTTTCTGTGATCGCCCTTGGGTTTTAGGGCTGCTAAAACCGCATCAAATTGTTCCATTATAGCCTTTGAACCTAAAACTTACCCTCATATTACGTTTCGCTGAATTATATATTTTCATGTGTTCATACATATATTCCAGCGCTGCATTTCGTATCCGAACAAAATGTATATAAAACATATGATTTAGAAGGCCCTTTTTATTGGTTTTTGAACAGATTGCCATCGTATATGGACATTATTAATGTGTGGCATGTTTTGATGGTCACCTCTGATAATCCGCAGAGGCAATTAAAGGTAAAAATGGGAGAGGCTATAGCGGGAATTGCCTAATTAGTATAGCAACGTGGTGTTAGAGCGGGCAGGATATTATGGGAAGTCGCGATTTATTGTGTCAGTATAAACGGATAGTAGTGAATATTTTTTCTTCAGGATTATGCTACGTTAGGAATTCCATGATTGAGTTATCGCCTTTTTTAACTAGTATGTTTCTTTCTCTCTGGCTATTCACTGTAACTACCCTTATTAATGTCAGACCTATTTGCTGATTTTTATTGGATATGTGCACAGATATCAACTTTTTTATTGTAAATAGACCACAATAATTCATATAGGTGCCTGTTTTTAGATGCATTTAATGTTCCTTTATCATGTTTCATTACCGCAATCTCATGACAAATACGAGTCTCAGACCCCCACCAATAATACCACAGATCAATTGCTTGTGTTATCATGGAGCCTACCCAAGAGTACCCATAAAGGGGTACGAGCATATGATCCGTGAGCAAATGAACCCTCACGCCCTCTCACTATTGTCACGTGGCCGCCACTTTCAGCGACGAGCAGATAAAGTGTCTATCACCCTTGATATACAACGGCACAAGTTTCTTAATTTGCCATTTGCGACCCGGTGTAACCGACGAGCAGTTTTCATTGGTCTAGTAGAGGAGAAATAATAGTTTAGTTTAATGGATCCCGAGGTCGTATGCCATCGACTACTGACGAATAATCATGTGCGGCCGCCTCGAGATTGATCTCAGTTCCGCAGTAACATATCAGCACTATCTAACTCCAACTAACAAATTAATAAAACATCGTAGAACCTAGATTTTTCGACTAAGGTGTAGTAGTTGAGAACTAACAAATCAGTCACTACTCAAGTAGTTGAGATTTATCCAACATATAACAATTTAGACGCGTTTGAGACGCCTGTGTAATAACAACAACCATGGATATCCTGAAGTATAATCAACTTTCGAGAATGAAAAGAATAATTTTATTAATTATATTGGCTTTTTCTACATGTGTTTTTATGCTAAACCGTCGGTGTTGAACCCCCATATCCGTTAAGTGAGTATGACTAGAAATAGTAATTACAATATTTTTACATATCGCTGTTAATCTGCAAAGTCTGTAACTTCATCTCTTGTCATTGGTCGTAGTGTTGCTAACCTTTGTAGGGGGTGATTATAGTTGCATTGTCTCTGATAATGTGTGAATTCTACTGTAATTAAACTGAAGTTGTTAAAAATTTTCACGAGCTTTTTGCTATAGCCTATGGTTTCATAACGCCGACAAGAATTGTGACGAAGGATGTAAGTAAAACCTCCAGTCTGCAGCTCCATGGTAATCTCTATAGTCTATATGTATATTATACGTAAATAAAGGGCACAGATCTTTTGAAAGGTACTATATCAATGGATGTATCTATGAAAAGTATATTTTGTTGTAATTAAATGAATAGACATCCCAGTTATTCGGGTCACCACCGAGGCAAATCACTCATGTAACACCCAGTCGACCATAATTCCACACTAGGTAATTTCTTGTCTCTATTTTTGTGGCAATGTGATGATATTAGTAACTTACGATATAATCATATTCTTTGTAACTATACTTAGTAATAATTGTATACTAAATCTGTGTATTATTTAAATAAAATAGAATATTTCTTGTTGTTTTGCCCACAACTTTTTAAGCTATTTATTATTATTATTTATTAACAGACTATTTTTGTTTTTGATGGCATTTTTATAATTTTGTTTATTTATTCGGGGGTAATAGGGTGACAGTCGTAGTTTTATCATGTGAATAACATTAACAGTTCGAAAGTCGAAAGTAGTAGCACATGTTTTTGCAGTGAACCCTTTTTTACCGGCTCAGAGAGCTAGCATAAGTAATAACATCGTATTAGTTATACGTATTAATGCAAATCTGAAGCCAAATTCTGATTGCGGGCATTTAGCCGATATATCGTGTTAATTCCTAATCAATATGTTATTTGGAAATTACTTTCTGTTTATATACAATGACCAAGCTATGTTTATTGGTTGAAAGCTAATGTAATTTTATTTGAGCGAAAACAAATATTTATTCCAACCAGAATTCTTGATAACGTTTAGTTTGGTTCCGAGCTACGATATCCTTAAAATATCCATTGCAAATTCACTTAATATGTAGCGACAAAAAGCATTACATCTACATGTTGTATTCAGTGTGTATTTACAGATTTTGCCCTTTCATAGAAAAATATTAAACATAGCAATTGTACCTTCTGTAGTTCCTTTAGTCATTGGGTTCATAGAAGGTGTAGTTTTATTGTGTACAGGAGGTGTAGGAAAATATCAAACACACCAATTCTATCTTCTGTGGTCCCTGTAGTCATTGGTTTCATCAAAAGGTTTGTAGATTGCAATTATAAACTGTGTACAGGTGTAATCACCCGAACTGAAGCACAGCCTAGCGTTAATGTCGATGGTCCGGAAGTTATTGAAAAATTCAGCCATTTCTGATAGGTGGATTCTGGGGAAGTAGGGTGTAAGTACAGTAGTTAAAATAGGAAGTGGTGCGCTGGATGTATAATGTGCCTATGAAGGATAGAAAGAGTTGACAGATCGTCTAAGTGTGAATTATTTTGCTGATTGTGTACAGAAATAAGCCGAAGGCGTTTTGGCCATGTGAAGAGAATGGACGACGGCAATTGTGTAAAGTGTAGAGCGGTCGCTGTAGTTGGGCGCTAGTGCGTCCTAGGAAGACATGAGATGAGGAACTTCGAGTTCATCTGAGAGACAAGGGCATCGAGAGTGATTTGCTTCTGGAAGTCCGACTTAAAAACGTAGATGATGAGATAATAGTGATGAGGATACCAATTTTTCCCAAATAATTTTTTGGAGAAAGAACTCCTTGTCCAGCATATTAATTTTTGCCTGATGCGCCAACCAGCAAAACGCTCAACCCTTTCAGAACAAAAATATGCTAGGCTAGCCTTGTAGACGCTCAATATGGCTAGCACCACGATTCTTCTGAAAGCGACCTATCCATGCATTACAACACATTTCCACGCCATTTCGATTGAATTGATTAAAACGAATGCGATCTAATTTGGCCGAGTCCGTTCAAGAATACAACAGTAGTAGCTACCAGTGAATGAGAAACTGTGGCACATCGTTACGCCATTAAATGAGGTACGCGGCAGTTTGAAGATGCATCATATCTTATTTAATTAGTAACCGTTGCAAACGCAACAACACGTACCGACAGTTGGAGAAAACGGAACATCGCTGCAAGAAAGCTACACTAACCTATAAATCAACTCTCAATGTCCACAAATGCCTGTATGTCTACTTTTCTTTCATTTACCCGATAAAGTTATCGGGGATTATCGATCGAGTTCGATTCGATTGATTGAAGATGGCGGATATTTTGAACGCCCTACTCAGAGAACTAACCAACCTCAATCACTTTGGGGGAAAAGTTATCAATAATCCCCTTCATTTAACTTTTACTACTATATATTATGCAACCTAAGATTACCTGCGATCAGGTAATTGACGTCATTTCTTATTACAATATCGCACTGTCTTATAGCAGGGAGGACCCCAGCGCCCATGAACAACACCGACACTTGGTCGCCGAATATTATAGCCTCTGTGTCAGTGGTTTCGTTATTCGCAGCTGTCGGACTGATTTCCCTTGGCTATGTCTGCGTCAGAGTCTGTGTACCCGGTAAGCACTTAAGTTGAAACAATAAGCCTCCTTCGATCCCACCGTCTATTGTAAAAAATGACACTCACTCATCTCTCCTCTGTGTTGCAATAAACACTCAAACTAGTACGGTTAGTTCCTAATAAAACATTCATGGTATTAACTTCGTAACTTATAATTGCGCATCTCTCTGTGGCTCATTTGTGTTCTTACCGTGCGTGCATTGATATCAGGAATACGATGACATCGCGTTACTTGTCAATGAATTAGATAGTCTATCACTCTTAATATCTAACACGGGGCAGCTGGCGTAGTGGTTAGAGCGTTTGACTTTGAATCCAGGGGTGCCTGATTCAAATCCCTCTCCAACCAGTATATTGACTGTGACGTTTTTTCGCGCTGGAAACCTCCTAAACCCCTCCTGGGTAGCCCTTGCAGTGTGGTACTGTTAGGGCTTTCCCCTCTGACGTTTGCTGTACTTCAGATGCGCTATATGATCTCTATGTCGCTTACCTCTTCGCTATGTCATCATCTCATTGTAAATAACCTTTCATAAACTTAGCGGAGTGTGCGACATATATAGCTCGTATGTAGAAATCTGGAACAAGTGGCGTGAATAGAAAAAGGTCAATTGTCTGCCCAGAATCGGTGGGTTTTTCACATTAGGTGTTTTTCCCCCACCCTTTATAAGTGAGGCTAATCAGTGTTAACCACATAGTCTAGCTTTGTAAAGGGTCATAAATGAAATTGGCCTACACAACGACTTCTTCGGTAGTCAGCCTATAAATAAATAAATAATATCTAACATCAATCTAGCGACGTAACACCCAGTAAAACTGATAATTACAATTGGATAATATATTCCTTATTTTCATCGACAAGGTTGTGTTCTATCGTTTGTCTTTTTTTGCAGACTACGGGCAACATCTGCATATTAACGCGTATCGAAAACATTGAATAACTATTGTCGCATAGGTTTATAACGAACATAATTTCAACTACAGTATTGCTTAATCCAAAGAATAACCCTTGCGATATGGTATTTGCTATGGCAAATAAATCTCTTGATGACGTCTGGCACCAGCTAACCTCCGTAATGGTGCATTTTCTCTTTGTTGATAACGAATAAAATATGCTTATTTATTTTACCTGTAAGCGTTGTATTAAAATAAAATGGCAGAAGAATGCACAACGAAGGTCTGTAGATACATAGGGAATTGTTTCAAATAGTCCATGTTTACATTTCACTACTCGAATACGCTTTTCATACGCCGAACATTTCGACCTTTTAAATAATTTTGTCTTCACATTATCATTAATCGATATGTATATAGTTAGTGATTTAGATGATAAATGGATAAGATTCGTTCCTTGTACAGGTTCATCTACGTCTATATATCATAATAATCACATTTTATTCATTCAAAACCTATGTCATCTTTTTGACTCAATACCTCTCAACGCGCAAACAATGTATCGATTTTGTCGTCTACAGAACGCGTGTTTTTTTCGTAATATCTCTATTTACTACAATAATTAACAAGATACTGATGTAAAGTGTGTTAGACAGCATTGCTATTAGTGCACTTTGAATAATATATATTTCATTCTATATAGAAATGCTTGTGGTAAATGCAATTAAGTTCCCGAATTGCGTTCTCTAACCATTGGAATACGAAGTTTTATTATGTTAGCGAAATACTATTCAACTTCCTGAACGGCGTTCTAGATGTTCATATGAGTGGGTTTTTACATGCACGTGACTCGTTACCACCGATTCTCATAAAGCGATTGTGAAACAGATAAAATCGGCCCCCTCGATATATAACTATGTTACATACTTGGATTATACTGTAGTCCACATTGTCAGTATATTGGTCTAACTTTGTATACTTTATACATACTGTTGACAAACGACTTGTGGTTCTCATATTTTGTCCATCTTTTAGAGACGTACATTACACTAATTTATTTTCTGGATTCGCCAACTATCATATATAGTTTTTTCAGTATTTTTCATTATTTATTATCGTATCACATAAAATATATTTATATGATATTTTAATGTGTATTGTACCCAAGCTTACTTGTATTGTATTGTATATGAACGTAGATAGTGATGCAGATAAGTTGACTAACTAACAGACAGATTATTCACAGTGTTTACTCAAGTAAATTGGCTTTGACTGCTCAGCTAATAAGTACACTTTAATCATATATATTTCATTCAAATCCATTCCATATCATTTCATTTGATTTCTTTTGATAAATTATGCACAGGTAGCCATATAAGGTAATATTGGATTGTTTTACTGGGGGCGGATTAAACTTTATATGTAAGTATACTATAAAGCTACGTCCTGTTTCTTGCTTATATGCTCAGTAAATGCCTCTACTGACACTGATTAAATACCTCAACACAATCGTGTATACATGCTGTGTGATCGGAGATCAATGTCCACTTCACTAACGGAGATATTATCTTTGAATTATCAAAGTACGTAGTATATGTATATGTAAGTATTCTGTCGTGCTCGTCGCTTGGTATTATAAAGATCTGCGTAGTGTACCGTACCTACTATAGGGAATGTGTGGTGGCTAGTCTGCCTCGTCGTTTAGTTAGGCTAACGTATAGAAAACAATATTCTGTTGCTTTTTAACTATTAATTTTCAGTTAGGTACGAAGGTTACCATAAAATGCGTATTCCTATTAGGAGTCATTACTCTAAATTTATTCCGTTTGTAGCCTGATGATTGTGTCATCTATTTATAAATTCATCGATGTAAACTTAATTTGGAAAAATGGTTGTAGCCCAACGTTAGTGTTGTGTTTGTAACTTAACGAATTGTTAGAATTGTGTTGGAAAGAGCTAATGAATACGTCTCCGCTGCATTCACGAGTTCTCGGTTCACCCCACAGCAGTTTCTTTAATTGTTCATACCCCAATTGTAACACTTAGTATACCGATTACAACCATATTACATACTATCCAAATCACCCATGCTTTGCTTCGGTTCGCGATATTTTTTTTTTTGCAAAAACAAGGATAATAAGAATCAATTAATTGATGAGTTTGTGGGGGGAAATATGCATTTTCATATTACTTAAAAGAAAAGAAATAATAAAAAATATTAACCCCATAGAGTTTCAGAAAAAATAGTTATGGCGTTTATCACCAAAACCATAAGAGTTCGCTAATAAACCTACAAACACACAAACAGACAGGATTGATCGCAGCTCTGTTATAGTATATTAATAAAATTTGTTTGTGAACATCATTCATTCTTGGCGCGAATCACGGGCTGTCCTTATAATGGACATTGCAAATGCCACCACCAGAGAAAAAGCTGAAAGCTGAATATTGCTATTTTAAAATATTTTAATATAGAGATGTGGAGTGCCGTGTTCGCCATATCGTATAAAACGAAAAGTGAGGTAACACCCTATAGGCTAACTTAGATTAATGATTCACACAGGCTTTCGTATACAAGTATACCACAACTATACCTGACGAAGTATACTTGTATACGAAAGTTTGTGTGACTCATTAATCTCGGTTAGCCTATAAGGTGCAATATATATTTTAACTCATTGGTCACTTCAGTTATAGATGGCCCTTAACAGCAGATAGCAGCAGACGACATGCTGATTTTGAGCAGAAGACAAGCCATTTGCCACTGACTTTTAGCTCAAACTACAATTGTTTTTAAATTTTATTCAATGGCTAACGGTTTCGTAGTTTTGAGTATGGCATATACTTTTACTATTGCAAATTCATCGTGGGCAGGCGTGACAAGCATTCAGTCATTGTGGCTGTGACGTTCTGCTCTACTTACGTTTTAACATTTTACGTCTGTGTCACCATTAACCAATAATACTAGCCCATTCATACCTCACATCATTCACCCACATTATATTCTTCGGTTTTGTTCAAGTAAATTTTTGCGTACTGACTGAATTTCTGGTATACGTAGATACACGATAATGTATTGTATACACTATGATCTAGAGTCGCCAAAATAAGAGCACACAGCAAAGATCTATAGTATTCCACCAACGCATCACTTAGATTCGGGTATCTGCTAAGATGCTCGATACATGTATTTAACTAGACTTCTCCCAAGAATTATCAATCCACTCTATATGTGAAATGAATCAAGCTTAACCCGTCATTTTAGTTTGAAGAATAAATGTAAGCCTTTTTATTTGACAGCAAAGAATTGGTATTCCATACGCTTAATAAAGTACATTAAGGATAAATTGATCATGATACTTGATGTTTGGTTATAATTATTCCATGCTGGATTTATTCATTTATTTTCTTTTTATTTATTCTCACATGTATTAATGATTCATAAGTCACCATCATTCAGGAATGAAATGCAATGGTCCACCTAGACTACGTATAATATGTAATAGTAGTATCCTTCATTTTTAAAAGAAAGCAAGCAAGATTAATTAAACAGTCATTACAGTTTGCCTGACCAACCCTCACAAGCTATTCGTAGATTTATTCTAATGATGGCATTAGAAGCTAGGTACACACGTGATGACATTGAGAAATTGGATAATCTGTTTTCCGCCATCGACTTCTGCGCGGAAGTTGGTATTGATTATGGTCAGTTGGAGACAGTGGATGAGGTGAAGTTGCTGTTGTTGTCTCGACTCAACAAACCAAGTACTGCTGAGAATGTCAACCAGCGTGTGAGTGGACATAGATGCGAGATACTGTATTTAACATTGGATGAAAATCGATTGGAAATTGTCATGTAAAGGTTCCACTTAGCAATTACATCATTTCAGCGCACGCACCACGACGCACACTGCCTAGCATATTTACATTGAACATAAACAAATATAATTTCATAGGCTTACTTTACATTAAGAAATGACATAAACAATAAAATTTCAAGTATATATTTTCCCTCCTACGCATTGTACAGACGTTACCGCCATGTTTCGGGCATATATATGATTATTCATGCTGTATTAAAATGAACAGTTGTTGCTTTGACGTAAATTTAAATTGTATTGCAACCCAAAGTTAGGTTATCATTATTATTTCTAATATTGTTCTTATGTTTAATGGCAAGTGGCTTAGAGGTTCAACTATTGGCTTTAAATTCCGGAAGACTTTGGTTAATCCTTAGTCTAGCTTATACACAATGTGCGGCAGTTCTTAGACAAGCGTTTTAAATCCTATTTACGGATATTGATTTTGCCCTTTTGGGTCGTTCATTTCTCAAAGCTTTGCTATCTCATAGAGCGATTGTGCAAAACAGTATCGCAGATTTAGCATAGCATGTGACATGTGTAGGCTATCTGTTGGCATTTGAAAACTGTTGCATGATTGGATGAGGCTCACCTATCGGCAAATACCTACTTGTTTTCACTGAGGTATAATAAATCAGGCATATCAGTGTGTTCTTAACGAACAGCATACATAGGCTAGCTCTGTAAATGGTCAATGATTGCTTATAAAACTCATACCAACATTAACAAAAACAGATGTATGACTAATTCACTTCCCCGTACATTTGTGTTTGGCGTTTATCTCCATAAAAGTAGTTTTAATTTTTCTCCCAGAATCAACAAAGGCTTAAAGAGACACTGGCTGAAGACAGAAGGCGCATTTCCAAACTCTGTGATTTGTATGCCGATCTGGAAGGCTTCCTAACATCAGACCGCATTGAAGAAACAACCAAGGAAGAATTGGAGCAGTACTCTCCCGGATATATGGATATTTTGCGCAAAAACATCGTAGATCTCAAGCAACATGAATGTCCCATCGTCCTTGCTGGTGCGTACACATTGTATAAAATAAACTTTGCATCGGTCACTGACAGCAGTATCTCTTTAAATACTTTTGCATATAACTTAAATTAAACATAATTAAATCAGCAGAACATAATAACTATAAACTGTGGCTCCTTATAGGTCTTTGGACCATAGTCTTATGTGTAAGAATAGGTTAGCTAGATAGAGGACAATGCCTTCGCCACTGGAAATCTAGAAGGCTTCATTTTTGTCCAGTGGATAAAAGGTAGTAGAACAAAGTGCAACAAACGCGCCACAAAGTTGAATAAAGGACGCCATGTTTAATCTGAGACAAACGCAGAAAAAAGTATTATCGTTAGCTGAAATATATATTCCTTCGGCTCCCGGGTTTCAAAAAGGGTTTTGACGGCACACCTATGGTACGTTATGCGATTCTTTTAACTTGAGAATTGGCTAATCAGCAGTGTGCAATGCATGTACACTGAAACCTGTATTAAGCGACCGTCCGCGGGACCGGCTTAAAACGGTCGCTTAAGACAGGTGGTCGCTTAATACAGTGAGTGTACTTATATACCTGTTAGAGCAGGTTTCACTGTATATATTTTTGGTGCAGAATCACACCACGCCATGGATGGTTTTATCTGTAACAGTTTGAGTAGGCATTCCCCAGGGATTCCCCATTCCCCAGTCCACCATTGTTCATAATAGTCTTCGAAGTGATTACTAATGTCTTTCATAGTGGTTCTCCCGGTATGACTTGGTTGTCATTGGCAACTCGGTCAATGAAATCGATGAAAGGTTGACGAATTAGTGCATCAAACCACATCTGCTCATCAGGTGTACATAACCCCTGCAGTGTAGTTATTTAAGCGCTTCGCTCTTTTCCGACACAACTGAGCTGTAGATGCTATTTATTTAATTATCTCATTGTAAGAAATAAAATATAACAGACTTGGTGAAATGTGCGACATATATAGGCTGTTTTTAGACTTTTGGAATCAGTGGGATGAATGGAGAAAGGTCAACTGTCTGGCTCAAGTCATTAGCTAGTTTTCATTGCTGTGTTTTCCCACCCCCTTGTGACTGTAACTTATCTGTATAGTTAACCACACCACATAGGCTAGCTTTGTAGAGAGCCAAGAGTGATCTACTCAATGATTTCATTTGTAATAATTCTATTTCTAACTAACAAATTAGATGCCGTGAAAAGATCTGTGACTTGTCTGTTACGACACATCTTCGATACGTGTTAGGTGAGATCAGAGAATAAAAGATGCTTGGAGCAAGCCGACACACGAACGATGTGATGGCTCTGCAGAAATTACACCCTGTACCGATAAATTTCTCTATAATTTCTAGCTAGCAAATTTGCCAAAGTCTGAGGTGTTATGGTCGCGTCTCCAGGATGCCACTGTCTCCCAGAAAATCGTCAACTATACCGTCCCTGGTCAATATCCTGGCAGCGGGCCACAAATGGAGTAGACATTGGGTAAACTGTTTAATGAAAAAGAGACTAGGGTGAATGTTAGCCAACCAAGCAAACCAAAGACACTGAAAAATCATATATATATATATATATATATATATATCAAAGTATAAAGCATAGCGCAGTGAATGTATAGAAATCAATGATGATGCTTTCTTTGTTTGTGTTGACTCATGGTAGTCTCATTAGAGGAACATAATGGAATGAAAAAGATGACTTGGTAAAATCGTGTAGATCTTAGATAATTTACCGAATCTTATCTGTAATTATGTCACCTTTATTGACCAGCATTTCAGCTCACTCACACACGTGTCCATTACTATTATAAACTCGCGTTAACTCTCTTTAATTATTTTTTTTAGTGTCTGAATATGTTTAGATAATATCTTTTAATATATCATTAGAAATAATAATTTTTAATCTATATGTAAGAGACAATGTCAATAATGCATAATGAGTCTACCTTCTTTTTGCGCCCAGGCGTTCATGCGGTC
>WURV02148934.1:0-15739 GCA_011762755.2 Epimenia babai | reverse complement strand
ATGGAAACCTGTTTCTCGATTTGTACTGCTACAACAAACAATAATCCACAAAACTTACTTTAATAGTCTCACTTAACGTATTGTAGTACTCACGTGTACGATCCAACAAATGCAGACGACGAGGCCAAAGGCGACAAAATGGACGACGTACCTCGTGACGGCGTGCGTATCATAAAACACCTGAAAAGAGACAAATTTGAGAACAAACGACGTTTTAACGGTTGTATATGCCATTAAAAATGGACAGCAATGGGTAAGATTGGGTGCAAATATGGAGTTATTCCAGGCGATAGGTTGCTAAAGTTATAGAGGCAATATTTTTGTGTAGTTAAATAACAGCGAGGAAGGCTAGTATGGGGTAGCTCATAAGTCACTATGTGTCCATATATCTTGGCACTAGTGGTGTAGCGGTTAGAAGCACTGACTTTCATGCTAGAGGTTGCGAGTTCGAACCAGCATAAACCAGGGATTTTTTCCAGCGCCTTCCCCAACAGGAAATGAGCAAGATTTTCGTGCTTGAATAATGAGAAAGTTTTGTCATGGAATGGTTTATTATAAAAATATCTCGGGAATGTAACAGGGTAATGTTGTACGTGCGACTGACATTTATAGTAAAGTAGCACCAAAACCGCGCCTTTACCTTTTAGCTTTATATCTTAATTCTTATCATATAATATGCCAAGTAGAGGTAACGCCTTATTAACCAACCAAGATTCAGCCAGTAATAAACCGATAAATATTACAGAAGTATCTGACATTAAACAATGCAACACAGTAAAAATGAAAAAACGTAGGGTAAAATTCCGTACTAACAAACAGCGAGCGAGAAAGTATGGTAGCAATGACGTTGGGTAAAATTCCGTACTAACAAACAGCGAGCGAGAAAGTATGGTAGCAATGACAGGAATGAAGCCCCCGACACCGACGTCCGCTGACAGACCGACGACGATCAAGAACCAGTCACGTCGTGATAACCTCATCACGTGGATGAACACCGACAAGTTAGGCCACTGTCACAGATCAAAATAGACACACTGTAACCATTTTAAGCCATAGTCACGCGTAATAACAATCTTGTGGAACAAAACAACTCCACCCACAGCCGTACGTGATAACGATCCCACGAAACAATTTCGCCCAGTCACGCGTGATAATCTCATGAAACATTTTTGCCCACTGTCACGCGTGATGACAATCTTATAAACCTTTTTCAGGCATTATCACATATAACAATCTGAAATATTTCGGATCATTGTCACACATGCTGGCAATCTGACATATTTTCCATCCATAGATCCATGTTTTGGACCACTGTCAAATGTGAAGACAATCTCATGAAAGATTTCATATCATAGTCACATGTGATAACGATATCCCGATACACTTATGATGACTGTCACATGTCACAATGTCTCAACATACATTGTCACATTTATGGAATTTATTACATAAATATTAAAATTTATCACAATATTTCACCAATAAACATTTATTTCTGTAACAGTTCCGTTGCTATTAGTAACGAGGGTGTACGGTGGTTTTCCTCAGTTGACTCAGTCAGGTACCTTTGGCCAAGATGAGATAGCAAACACAGTACCTACTTTTGTAAGGCTGCAGACAGAATCACCATTGTCCTGGCTGCTTGTTTTGCATCTATCAACTTCTTGCATGCAGTCATCTGAATAACACAATATTTAAATTTTCATTAAAACGCAACGAAATGCGCAAAATGATTTTACATGTAAAAAAAATTCTATCATTATCATTATTGTTGATAATAGACTAAATTTTTTTCGCCTTGTCTGTCTAAAATAATGCTCACGTGCGACATTCAGGGGGTCAATTGGCTCCAAGTTCTGAAATTTAACATTTAACAATGAAATATACATTAATTATAACAGAAAACAAGAATGAAATTTAGCAAGTAGCTCAGTTTGATGTAAACGACTTCAGAAACCTGTTTGTATAAACGATCAAATGAAATTAAATGAAAATTTTATGGATTTATAGTGCCCTATTTAACACATGGCTACATCAAAAACACTTTTAAAATTTATGGTTACTATGATTAACTAGAAACACAAAGAATACGGTTCAAAATCGAAGTCGGTATACCATAAATAAATCGCTGACAACTTCTGTGAAAGCGTAAAAACATGATGTCGAAGAAGAGCTACTCAGAAATGAATAAAAACGAATTAACGCTTTCGTTGGTTTGATGTTAGATCAGAAATAACTACATAAAGCCATTTTGACTGATGGAGATTAACACGAAGTCATGTATATCAAGTAGAATTCTGGAACTGAATAGCTCAGTTGGTGAAGCACCGGCCCACGAATGGGAAGGTGGAGGGTCCGAATCTCGGGCAATAGCAATTCTTTTTCCCGTTGACAAATAGTGCATTTACATTATCCGATTTTTCGGCTCCCGCTCCCGCTGCTGTCTTTCAAGAAAAACGGATCCATTTTGAAATTCGGACGAGTTCTAAATTTGTTGGGAGCGGGAGTGGGAGCGTCAACCAATGAACGAACGGTGCTGTTCACGTGATCAGTGTTGTTCACGTGATATTTGCCCTAGCAACACATTTTTGTACAAGATGGCGCCGCGTTTAGATTTAAAGTTTTTGCTTTTTTTAAGATCTCTCATCCACACTGCCCGAGTTTTTCTCGTGGGCAGGCTCACAATGATTATTGTTGCCGCGGCGGCAGCAGCTCCCAAATTTGTAATGAATTGTTTACATAAACTATCATCGTCACTAAGGTAATCTGCCATTTTGTAAAAGTGGTATCATGTGACGAGCGATCAGAAACGTCAGATGGATATGCAAATGACCTTCCGATTTATCAGAGGCGGGAGCGGGAGCCAAAAAAATCGGATAATATATATCCACTATTAGCCGTAAATTATTATCAGCGAAATTTAGTTGCTTGCTACAGGTATCTGTGTATATCGCTGGGCATAATATACGGACTCATCAAAAATATCAGTGGTTCTCAGAAAACGATCTTATATAAAGACCGCAGGAGAATATAAATGCGCAGGAGAATGCCTGCCCCTGTAGCTCAGTTGGTAGAGCACCAGACCGGTTATCTGAAGGTCGTGGGTTCGAGTCCCATCACCGATAAAAGTTTTTTTCCTGTCCATTTCTTTCCAACTATTCAAAGAACCACATTGTCTACCCCCGTTAACAACATGGGAAAATAAAGTACGAGTTACCCCGTTGCAGGCCCGGTAAACATGAAACGCAATTCGTCTCGCGGCTGAAACGTGTTTCATCGCACGAAAGGACATGGCGAGTGTAACAGTTCCCAGCATAATGGCAATCGTCACCTGTTACCAAACACAATCTAAAATGTAACTCAGAGGTGAAAGGCAACATGTTTTATATAGATCCACCAGATAAAACATAGTATCCATGAGTATTTATGTGATCAATAAAACTAGTTATAGATCCAACCAATGAAACGTAGTGTCTATGCGTATTCAGATGATCAATAAAACTAGTTTGTATATATAAACGTATGGCACTTTTTAACGTTCATCATTATACTATACTTATAGATGAGTTGGCTCCAGTGGTTAGGAGCTCTGCTTTTCATGCGAGAGGTTGTGAGTTCGAACCAGCGTAAACCAGGGATTTTTTCCCGCGCCTTCCCCAATAGGAAATGAGCAATATTTTTGTGCTTGAATATTGAGAAAGATTTGTCGTGGAATGACTTACTATAAAAAAATATCTTAGAGTAGTAACAGGGCAATGTTGTACGTGCAACTGACATTTAATTATAAAGTAGCACCAAAACCTCGCCTTTACCTTTACTAAACTAACAAGGCTAACTGCCCTTTATCTACAATGCATCGCGTCTCATCAATTTTTCTCCTTATAGTCACAAAAAAGCGTGTTTCAGAGCAGTCGAGATGTTTGTCACATTTAGTGATGAAGTAATGAAGTCGTACAGTCATCTGTATATAAAACACTTTACCCATCACCCCCCTGTATTTTTGTAAATTTTTTAATGATCTTCGATGCATATCTGAATATAATTCCCTCTTTCCGCAGCATCCCGATTTAATTCCTGATAAAAATATAAAAAACATAGAAAGTATAATATAACGAAATGAAACGGTCAGGACGCAAAGTTATTCAAGTAACGGAGCATTTCATGCAACTTACGGTCAGGATGTGACCAGAAGTGATGAACTGGTTGTGGGACATAGTGACCAGGCGACTGCCGTAGACGAATGAGGCTGTGATGGCCGAGAAATAGAGCAGATATCGCAGGCCGACATCGAGGCCACAAAGTAGTTCCTTTTTTATCGTTGACCGAACAACTCCCTTCAGCTGCGCAACGTAACTGGAAAAATAGCGCAGAAAACCCGGGAGAGTGTATAGATCCACCAAAGATGATTTTTTTTTGTTTTTGCCAGTATGTATAAAACAAATTCTTTAAAAGCAGGACTGCTTTGCTAATTAACCTACTTCGACTTTTAATATACAGGTTTACCTATATACAGTACCCATAAATATTGAAAGAACGGGTAATATCTTACAGAGGAATGGGTTGTTTCTTTAGTTAGTCAAGAATGTCTAACTCTTTCTTCTGTATCTAATTGATGTATTTCTATATTTTAGATGACTCAGCAATGTGTCATATGTCTGTACATATACTAGTGATAGGCATTTTTTTGTAATTTATTTAATTTCATTGGGTGGTGCAACCCAAATAAGTTCACACTGCTTAGCACCTCCCTTCAACAAGGAAGATCCATCCATTGTATGAAATGAAATAATTACCTGTACATACATGCAGAAATTCGTGCATATACAGAAATATACATGCCAAAAAGGAAATATGTGTATATTTTTACTACTATTGGTAAATTAAGTATAATTCTGCATCGATGTTTTAAACTTCCTTTGTTATATACATGCTTTCTTGTTGAATAAACAATAAATGAATAATCTATAAACTAATTTGAACTGTAGTAAATATAGTGAATGGGTAGGAGGGGACCGTCAAGGTAGTGAAATCGCGTAATATCATGTTTTGTTTCCTACGGTGATGAAAGGGGAAGTTTGATGTTACATTGTTGGACTAGATGACCCAGTGGCATTTCTTGGGCATTTTTTTTGAGCAAAGAATGCCTTTAACCTTATCTGTCCATCGTGGTCTGGGTAGTCCCTGCATGGTGTGGTAATGTAAGGACTTCTTCGCTCTAAGGTGGCTGTGCTTGAGATCCTCCCTGGATAGTTGCGATGGCGTTTACCTCTCTGAAATCTCGTGACATCCTCGTAAATGGTCTTCAAGCGTCACGGACGTAGCGGAGTCCGAGACGTACGTAGCCTGTCTATAGGCGTTTGGAACCAGTGGCCTGGATAGACAAAGGTCAACTCTCTGCCCAGACAGTGGATTTAGCACTACCGTGTTTTCTCATTAGCATCTCTGTTTTTAAGTCGATTTTCCACGCTGGTATGGGTGGGACTGTTCAACAGTGTCATAAGTCACCCTTTAGGCCAATTAACTTAGGCCAATCCATCTGTTGTGTTAACTACAAAGCTAGCTTTGCAAAGGGCCAAGAATGGCCTGCACAATAAATACCTTGATCATCAGCCTATTTCTAACAAACTAACTGAGGTATGAGGTACGAAGAACTTCAGTAGATAATCAAGGGGGCATTCAATAAGCCCTGAACTTCGGGCATCTTCTGTCAATATCTCTACAATATCTTGTATCACTATTCAAAAACACTTTGTATATTGATGCTGAATAAAGAATAATAAAAAAATTAAAAATTTTCCAAATGTTTCTGACTGTGGCAGTAGATGTATGTATGATTTATATAATTATGGTACAAACGCTGCATATACTGTTTATGTTTAATAAACATTTCTTATATCTTATATCTTATAATTGCGACAGACAGCGACATGGTTAAGGTAGTTGACTGGTTAACACAAGCTTTGATACCCCCTCTTTGGCTTTAATGACCGTAGCTGCACTCGTAAAGCAAAAACTGCTATACCGCGCGTTCGATTGTCCTCCCATTTGCACAGAATAGCCGACGTAAACGAGAATTAATCGGGAATTAATCGTATGCCAATATATGCAAAGCTGACGTAATCGCCAATTAATGTATGCTGATATATTTAGAGCGGCTAGACAGATAGACGGATAGTGGCAGGATAAATAATGGTAGTAATTACCTTTATGTTTTGTTTGTTAACATTAATAGATATCGGAGAGCTCAATATCGACAGCGTAAACACCCTGCCAGACCGAATAAATCCTCATTAGACATTGTCTGTGCCGGTGCCATTCTATTTCTTTTCCACGATTCTAAGAATTCGTGTAATTCGAATAATCCATCTTCAGGCTGAGGGCATCCATCGTGTTGTAACGCGAATGTTATTTACATAGGGACTGCTATTGATTTATGCTGCCTCGAATCAATGTAGAGGACGGGGGGAAGTGAAGGATGAGGTAAACTGTTACAGTGATGGCAGTGAAGGATGAGGTAAACTGTTACAGTGATGGCAGTGAAGGATGAGGTAAACTATTAGTCATGGCAGTGAAGGATAAGGTAAACTGTTACAGTCATGGCAGTGGATGACAAGTTAAATGTTAACCGTTGAGGTTGAAACACATCACACTGTCAACACTCCTCAAGGTCAACGTGATGAGAGAAATTGCCTCAATGTTACTTCTTTGTACCGAACACACTGCATAACGTGGCAAAGTGATTTCAGTTTAATGGCGGCCGTGGAAAAAGCTTTGAGTCAATTGCAGCGGGGCTAGATCGTAGGTCAATGACTCAGCGAAAACTGCTTACAAGCTCCAGTGTTGCTGGCATTGGAAACCTCATCGGTAAATCTTTGACATCATCGCGTTAATGACGTCCGTACCACGTGTTTAGTGTCAAGCTGTCATAGAGTTGACGTTTGATGTGTTTCAGCATTTACATAATAGCGGCTAATGGCCAATGACACCATGTCTATCGTCGAAAGCGAATGTGGAGGAAGAAACATGGAAAGGATAGAGAAGAAAGATGGGAAGACTGAGAGGGTGAGGGAGCAAAATTAATATTGTTTGACTATTGAGAAAAAATTGTTGTAAAGCGGGTATTGTGAAAGTTTTTAACTAAACAAGGCGGCACTGTTATGAGTCCGAATGACATTTATTACCGGCACTAAAACCTTAGTTTTTTCTTCCTCTTCATTTGGTACATGAGGCTATGGGCGCAGAACTAAAACGAAGGGCAATATTAGACCCGCGGGCTGCATTTTTTTTATGCTATCTATACAGCCATGGTGTCGGGCAGTGGGGCGCGGTTGTTGTCGGAACCCGTTGTCCGTTGTTGTCTACGCGCAGTCAGCGCGTACGTGCTGTTAATGAGAATCGCTGCTGGCGTTATCGTCATCCTACAGAAGTCGAGATACCACCGGCGCCGGCTAAGTGCTGGGTATAACGCGGAGAGAAGCGATTACCGGCAGCGAGCGATGGAACTGCTAGAGTGCGAGTCGAACTCAGACCGGACCCACCCCACGTTCGTGCATTTGATGAGGGATTATACATTCATCAAACGTAGTTGAATCTTACTGCTTCAGTCATGTCGAGATTTCCTTAAATTTGTGTATACATCGCCGATACCATCGAATCGTTAACAGAATGACTCAAAGAATAAATGGCAAAAGCGAGGTTTTCTACTACCCTATGATGTTAACCCTTATCACTCTGTTGTCACAGAATTGTATTGCTATAGTAATGTATTGTGCAGTATTCAGTGTGGTAAGGGTTAATGTGGGTAGCCAATGTGGCTCTACAGAATAGCTGGAAACAAATGCACAGAAAAAAACTGTGATACGACTCGAACCCACCACCTCCAGATAACTGGTCCGGTGCTCTACCAACTGAGCTACATTAGCCCGTATAGTGTGCTTATGTAAGGACTTCTTACCTCTGACCTCATCTCTATGACGATTACATCTTGGTTATCTTGTGATGTCATTGTGAATATTCATTAACTATGCGGTGCAAATTTAGCGGAGTCTGCAACACTCAGAAGTCAGTGGTAAACTACCATCTGATTGCCCACAGTTACCGTGTAACAGACCCGGATGCAAACTCCGCAAACAAATCGACACCGGAGTCATCATCAACAGAGTCATCATCACCGGACCTAACGATACGGTCGACGCTGTTACGGGCTCATTGATCTATTACACATCCCGCGTCATCTATGAGATCACCCGCAGAAAAAGCCCCAAATCAGTCTACATATGTGAAACAGGACAGACTCTGCGTCAACGCATGAACAGCCACAAACCTAACATTCGATTTCCACACTCTCTCAAGCCAGTTGCCGAACACATCAAATACCCGACCAGACTCAAAATAATTCATGAGTCACCATCCTCAACATAATGCACCAAAAAGGGATCACCATAAAAATAAAAGAATTGAAGGTCAAGAAATTTAACTGTGATACAAAACCAAAGGCCTCAACAGAGATGAAGGCTTCCTATCAAACTACCATGACTAAAACCCTGCATCTTCTATCGCATCACCCGAAGCTAAGTACCATTTTCTCCTCCCTGCAGCTACTATAGTGTCTCTCTCTAGTTAAGGTACTTGCCATCTGTGCTTTCTTTATCCTCATACCCTCAACACTTTACTGTACCATACCCGTGGTTCCTTTCTTTACCCTACGCTTCATCTTCCCTACAACTTTCTGCTTGGACATTCAGTTGTTATATTTTCACCATTCCTTCACCTTTGATCTCGCTAGTATTTGTGTAGCCTTTCTTCCTGTGCGCTAGCTGTTTTCTTTACCACTCGGCTGTTTTCTCTCGCATTCCAATACGTATTTATCCTGTGTGCTTCCAGTCTCATTAAACCTTACAACAAATATCCCTGTAAATGAAAGCTTGCAGCTATCATATTAGTGACCTTATATAGGGTTTTCTATCAAATATATATAGTGAAAAAATGTTTTAATACAGATCTAATAGATAGAATGTTACTCTGCGGGCTCGAAAGCCATCTATTTAAACTTATTGAGAAGTCTCCTAGGACCTCAACCCTGAAATCAACCTTGAAATAATGCCAGCAAATCTAAGAACATATAAAGATGTAATAAGGAGAAGGCTTTTTTTAATGACATGACAATTATAGCCTTTAAATTTGAGATATTTATCGAGTTGAAATATTAACAAAATACAAAATTGCAAAAATTATATAAAATTATCCTTACAGCTTGCAGCATTTTCATTCCTGATTACTTGCGATAATTGGAACTTTTGGATGACCCTGCTGATTGTGGGGTGATGAACCAAGAGATTATTTACCTTGTCTCTAAATCACTATATTGTTTATTTAACCCATACTACACTGACAATTGTACACCACATTACTATAGCAATACGAAACTGTGACAACACAGTGCTAAGGGTTAAATATTTTCTGATCTGGGAAAATCCCTCGTGGCTATAAGCGCGTCTGGAAATATCACCCGCACGCCCCCGCTTCTCTCCCAGCTTACGGCGCGAGTCACTGTCGTCCCACCTCAAAGTGAGACGTGTCCCCGGGAGCGATGGGTCATGGGCCAAGATTAATTATAGGGAGTGATTGTAAACAGTCGACATCAGAGAATAGAGAATCGATTTCAGAAGGGTAAGATGGCAGTTACGATTCACGTCGCAGACTCGGGATATCGTGCGATAGAACGAGGTGGGGCGGGGGTGGTGGTCATCCATAAATAGGTCCTTGATTAATCCATGGAATGGCGGTAAATCAAACAAACGGACCGACCAATAAACTCTTTTGATACACCACTCCTACTTGACTCGGACATGTTTGAAAGAGAATTCGGAGTGATACGAGTTAATTGATTACTTTCCTCACTTAGATATGGACGTCTTGCAGGTCAACAGCATTAACGATGTTCCTTTCTCTAACGATAACTTCAGTCAACCCCCATAACTTCAATCTTTACCGTGTTTTTTTTTATCTAAAAACACGGCTCTTAACCATCCGTTCAAACCAAATTCATTCCGCTCCAAAAAAACAGTTTTGTCCGGTTTAGAAATGAATTTGGAACATTGGCTATATACGATGGGTCCATATTGACGATTCAGAGAGTTAAAATTCTATCACGCGGACGGGAGAGAGCTTTTATATAACCACACTGTATGACCAGTGTAATACCAAATAGTAAAACCACACTATATAACCATGCTACATAACTCTGATATAACCATAATATATAGCCATACCGCTCATACTGCATACCCACACTACATAACTACATTATAACCATATTCTATTATTGCACTCTATAATGAAGCTAATGTATAACAATACTACATTATTATGCTATATAACCATGTTGTATAAACACACTATATAACCTAGCTATATAACCGTAATGTATAACCATACTACCGTAACACGTTATATAACCATGTTGTATAAATACACTATGTAACCTTGCTATATAACTGTAATGTTTAACCATACTACCTTAACACGTTATATAACCATGTTGTATAAACACACTATATAACCTAGCTATAGAACCATACTATATTACCATGCTATATAAGTATGTTGCGTAACCACATTATAAAACCATGGTATATAACCATAATGCATAACCATACTACACAACCACGCTGTAAGTTGTTGCTTGATTAAATGAATAAATGTCGTTCGACATTAATAAATAATAGGTTTCGGAAAATGGCTAGTGAATAAGAACTATTATCCGCTATTCGCAACCGGTGAGAAGTACAAGATGCGGACATTATTGGGGATATTTATAAACACATGTAGAACAATGTGGGAAGGTGCAGAAACAGATAACAGGTAGCCGTGTGCCCCCTCCCCCAATGCAATATGCTGCACGGGGAACCGACATAGTTCCAGCAATTAATGAATAACCATAAAAACGTGACCCTTTGTTGAGACTAAAAAACGAATCACAGATCAAGAAAAGAGGTTACGATCAGAACGTTGGTGGGCAGGTTCAACCATGGTTGATATCGATCTACTTGCTATTTTTATCTTGTTTATGTAACACAATTCATACACAAAATCGTTAATTATATGCAAACATGCAATGTAAAAATCTATCATTACTAGATTATATATCACAATTATATATATTTGAATACATTTTAATATCAGAAGACTGTCTAAGTGTATGAATATAGAGTAGTATGATAAAACTGTTGAAGGAAGAACCTTTTATATTATTTATTTTATATTTTTTCATGATACAGAAAAAAGAAAATACAGATTTGTGGATCAACCTTGTCTAAAATCACCTCTAATTACTGAAAGACATGCCCTAAACAAATCTGAATGAGACCTACACAGACAATATCTGCCAAATTGCAGACCTTTACACAGAGCGGACATGGAGATAAAGATTTTCAAGTTAAAATATAAACATCGACACAGGTTACCACCCCTTACTGCCATGACAATATGATGAACAAATCTAGAGGACAATATATGCCAAATAGTAGGTTCTGTAATAGGTGGTTCTCATAATTTTTAAAGTAAAAATACAAACATTAGCATGGATTCCCTCCCTCGCTGTGATGACAATCCCGTGAACGAATTAAGAAGAGGCCACGCTACACTCAATATTTATAAAGAAGCACACCTCTTCGATATGCAGTTGTTGACAAGAAATTTTTTTAAGAAAAATACAAACATCATCAGAAGTTACCTCCCCTTGCTGCGAGGATGATACCATGAACAAATCTAGAAGAGACAATATCTGCCAAATGGCACACCTCTGCGATAAGTGAGAACATTTTTAAAGAAAAAATACAAACATCAGCATAAGTTACCTCCCCTAGCTGCGATGACGATACCGTGGTCAAATATAGAGGAGACCAACCCAATGATAATATCCGCAATAATAGCAGACCTCTGCGATGAGCGGTTCTTGAGATGATTTTTCTAAAGAAAATATTAACATCGGATGGATGGACGGACGACGGACGGACGACCTTCGATCAGAAAAGCTCATCCAGCATAAGCTCAGGTGAGCTAAAGATGAGGACGTTTTTATTAATCTAATATTGATACAAAATTAGCATTGTGGGTAATTATATTATAAATCTCGGACTTGCATCGCGTAATCGAAACTAATTCGAAAAGCCATCTCGAGCATTCAGCATGGGATCCAAGATGGAGAAAGAAATAGTACAATATTGGACTAGACAGCGAAAGAATAGACATTGGGTGTACAAATTTACAACAAACGACGCCGAAACACGCCGATAGCCTGCCCCCCCCCCCATACACAGGAACGAAATAAATAGGATAAACATGTTTTCCATTTACGCGCCCCCTGTCAGATAACCGCGATCGAATCTTCCTGTTAGCCCCATAGCCGCCCTATAATTAGAGTAAATAAACGGAAATGTCTGGGAATATCGGTAGCCGCCCACGAGGTGGGTAACGGAGGAGTGATATATCCATCCCGCGGAACAAACTGGAGGAATGAGAATAAATAATCTACACTCTTGGATTACGTAACGACCGGGTCGATGTAGTGATTCCTGACGTCTCGGTAGCTGGTTTCGCCTCTCAAGTTGATAAGTGGATCGCATTCAATGAAATTTCTGCTAAAGTACGCTGTACTTCAGCGATTGCGGGAAGACTTCAGGTAGATATGTTGAGCTACTGGGATGAACGTAAATTACTTATAGCGATATTGCAGTCGAGTCGGCCTTGCGAGAAGTAAATAGGATGTACTCAAGGTTTAACTTACTCCCCAGCATTCTATCAATTTATGATGAGTTCGAAAGGTGTTAACTTAAGCCAATCGACTGCGGGTATATCGGGTAATGTATCTGTCGCCCAAATTATATTATTATTGGATTTATAGTGCCTCTTCAACGAACTTTTTATCGATAAAAAGATAAAAGCCATCACCTTGGATCACCTGATGAAGCATAGTGCTTATACAAGAGCTTGTGATCAATAAACCAGTTAGTCTATATAAAAGGTGTTGCCCTTTATCTTTATAGTCTAGTTTAGTTTTAGTTATCACTGACACTTTATCATGGTAATACAAGATAGTATACACAAAAAATATAGGAAAATATAAAGGTATGTTGACGAGGTAAAAGTAGCATAATTGGCATGAAACAGTGAAATTTACAATTAAACTATTCTACCTAGAAGATGTTATAGCCTAAAAATACTAAGATGTGCACAGTAGATTAAAATCATTATAAAACTAAATGGTATCACCGAACGCTTTTTGGAAAAAGGTAGGCTTTGAAAGTGGACTCGAAGATGTAGAAATAATGAATTTGTAGAATAAATAATTTAATAGTTGTTTTGTTTATAGTTTTCACTGAGGAAATAATCTTTATTCACGGCAGTATCTGAAAGGATTCGCGAATTAATATAGCATGTATGTCATAATGGGTATGACGTCATTTGTCAGTAGCTTCCCCTCCCATCCCGATAAAAATGTTACCACTAGTCTTTTCCAGTAAAAGGAAACTAATTATTTAAATAAATGTTATACAAACGGTGTATAATGTCGACACAAGAATATTTTCGATAATTGTTCTACTTTCCACCGCATTATTCGACATTGTTATCAATTTCGTGCTCACTGTAAATGTACATAATAGTGTCTAACATTGATCTGTATTACCTGTATACTGTTAGGTGTTAATTTTATATAATTTAGGTAATAAAGCATTAGGCTATTGTTTCATGTCAAGTGTTTTTGACAGCTCTGCTAATAACTACACTTTAAGAAAAAAATTTCATTTTATTTAAAAAAATTGTTCATTAGTGTTGCTGAATAATCTCCCCCTTCCGTATCGTTTTCATTGGGCCTGAAAAGGTGCAACTGCATCTCTACAAACAGGCGACGTTCATCGTAGTGTTTTTTTTTTCCGTCTTCGACCACCAGTCCATACACTTATAATCCGGAAAAATCAGACGGGGATTTTCACCGCAACTGTATATTGATGTTGTACCCAACGCAAACCGCTAGAGGTGGAGAATAATTTGGGGGGGAATACGCGGCAGTTTTTGCACAGAGAAAGCCGTAGAAAAAGAAAAATTAGTGAAAGATGCAGAGATAAACGAGTAAATGAGGTGCGAGAAAGCGACTGTCGATGGCGATAAACGAATTCACCGCCGAAACGATCGTTTGAAATATGAGTAAAAGTTCCGAGATTACACGAGTGGTATATCCCACGGATACTCTAATAAGCCGTTTACGCTCGCGTATTTATATCTGACATAAATATTTGTTGCATTTGTTACACGCATCGGTAACCAATGTCATCGATTTAACGCCGAAAATGAGTATTTCACGGAATAGAGCGTGCTCTATTCACTGTAGCTATACTGAATACTAAATACCGAAATCAATTAGTAACAACTATCTAGGGTAGGGATAAAAGTAAACCTTTTGTTTAGTGCGCGGGTCCACTTAAGTTCCTGTCAAGCTAGGGAGACATTTTCGTGTACAAAAGCTTACGAGGGTAAACCCACCGTCTACACGTAAAATTCCGCGCAATATATTCTTTGACCTATTTCCTGTATTAAGATAGATTTAGCCTTGTTTCTAAAATTTATTCTTTGGCCTAGCCCGGTATTCTAAAATCGGCTCTGTTCCCATCAATATATTCTTTGACCTATTTCCTATACGAAGATAGATTTAGTCTTGTTTCTCAAATTGATTCTTTGGCCTAGCCCGGTATTCTAAAATCAGCTCTGCTCCCATCAATATGTTCATTGACCTTAATTCCTATCCCGAGATATTCGGTTTCGGTCTTGTTTCTACAAATTTATTATCTGACCGACTTCCTATTCCACGAGATACATCAGTTCTCTTCCTATAAATATATTCTTTGGCTTTGTTTCTAGAAATATACTCTCTGGCCTACTCTCAAGCCAATATAATGCCCCACTTCCAATCCTAATCTATTCTCTAGCTCGTTATGGTACATGTACCATGTGGGCATATGTACTCCTAACTCTAGCGGAATCTAGTCCACATACATTTTTTATGCGGGGCTGGCAATTAGTAGCGCTTATCAGATCTCCCACCATACTATGTACCCCACAGCATACTGTTTTATGCCTACAGTAACTCAATGCCCATTAATCCATGAGATATGTACTGATAACAGGAGTCTGCAGGATAACTGAACCACCAGCATCACCAGATTACCATAGTAACCTGACTTACACATTCCAGACCAACAAAAGTAGAAGAGAACCAGCTTCCTCGTAATCACTAAAAAACTCATATTTGTAATTACTCTATTATTGTACTATTTTATGTATTATTTTACTTTATTCCATTGCATGACTTTTTATGACACTAAATTATTTCATCATATTACAATGTATTATTTCATTTTATCACAATTTAATATTCATTATATTTTTTTATTTTTTTACAATACGTTAAATAATATTATTATATTACTATGAAATATTTCATAAAATATATAATTACTTATAAATGTATAATAATATTATCTTTATTATAAAATATTTTATTTTATAATGATGTATTATGCCATTTCATTACAATCCATGGTTTCATTATATTACAATGTAATATTATAATTAAATTCTATTATAATGTCTTATTTTATTATAATTACCGTATATACTCACTTACAAGACGACCTTTTTTCACCAAAAACCTAGATTCAAAGTGAGGGGGTCGTCTTCTAAG
>WURV02148923.1:0-17755 GCA_011762755.2 Epimenia babai | reverse complement strand
TTCATTTGAGTGACCTCAGTAAATGCGCCATATCTCGGTCGCGAATTGATGGATTTTCATGGTTGACCACTCTTTGGAAAGAGGAGAGATCTACCTTTCCAAAGATATATATATTATATTAATATTTGACATGATGGGCGTCCCCTAGGGCAATTAAAAAGGGGGACTTTTTTTGACTCGCACTGTATAGCAGATCGCAAAATTATCATCATACGGTTGTTTAAACGGTCTGTATCTTCACCACACTCGTAGCGTACTATATGCCAACGATACATTATAATAACGCGATTGGTTTCGGTTATAATTGGTTTCGGTTATAATAATTAGTTTTCGTCATCATTAACATGTACAAATAGAGAGGGAAATGATTATTTTGTGTGTTTTTTTCAGGTTACAAAAAAAAGTTCGTGGAAGTCCGTAACTCGCCACAGCTTTTGAACGGTCTCCAGATTATCGGCAAGATCGTTTACCGGTATTGGACGTTGTGTCGCTGCAGCCAAGCGTGTCTAAAAAACAGTCATTGCGGGGTATTTCTAGTGCAAAGAAAGACTTGCTTCCTTATGTCCACCCAACCGTTCGGCAAAAAGCCGTGCATCTACACAAAGGGCGACCGTCTCTTCGCTTACATCGGAAGTAAGACTTGCAATTACTTTTTCCATAACTTCTATTTTGGCCGTTACAGATAATGGATTGTTAGCAATTATAATACCAATCACGATTGGTTATCACTGATTATCACGTCGCAAATGAACGACGGTCGTCACTCATCCAATCACAATTAGTTATCAGCAATCATTATTATTACGCCAATAATGATTAGTCATAGCTAATTATCCCGCCAATCATGAGTGCTTATCACTAGTCGTTCGGTGGTTACCTGATTTAGACAATAAAATTAATACTCATCGTAAGTTGAATGGGCTTTTATGGTGCATATAATATAAAATGACGCTGTCAGTTTAGGTTGGTTAAGGTATTCGTGTCATTTTATTAGAACAGCAACGCAATCGCCGTATATTGTGATGATTGTTTGCTATCCGTGTATATGAACAAGGTGGAAAATCTAAGGTGGTCCAGAAATTTATGAACTCTTCACGTGATAAAGCAGAGGAAATGAAAGCCGTCGCAACAATTTTGTTGATATAAAATTGGGTTGAGAGAGGAAGATGGCCGAAGGTTGTTATTGAAGTAACATTTGAAAAAGGGAGCTATTATCTATCATTCTGAGCGGTGAAGCGCAGAGGACGCAATCTCACACCAGATTTCATCGCGATACAGATGTGTTGGGATCAAACATTAAGTAACGTATTTAATGGTGTAGTTGCTTACTTATGAGATTATGTATTTACTTTTGAAAGAAGTACTTTCCGTTGACCAATCGAAATACAACATTTTCCTGTGTTGACTCTCCCAGTATCCACACTCTGTCGCACTTTTGCAGTCCATCTATCGGTGCTTGTGTATCGAGTCCAGAGCAACGTCGACGGTGACGCTATCGTCCGATACAACGACAACTCCTACGTTTCGTCCGATGCTGAGACGATTTTGGCGGCTGATTTAACCGTTGCTTTGAACAAAACCTACAAAAGCGCTCTGCTCGATCACTGGAACACCTTCAACGTCGTTGGCGTAAGCTTTCAACAAACCTTTTATATGGTATTTTAAGCTCATTTCTCTGTACGATAAAATGAAAAGGCAACATCAGACTTATGAAATTTATACATTAATGAGCTTTAATATATGTGTTATATGCTTCGTCAAGCTTTTGGAATGATACAATGAAAAATCTGTGTTAATATCGTGTCTCCTAGACTAACACGGCTTCCAATAAGTGTCATATGTAGAGTTTAAGTACATAACTTAAATCCAACATTGTCTTTCATTAATTGTTTTTTAAGATGATATTGACTCGTTCGCAAGTCCAGACGCAAAATAGTCCTACTCAGTTTTCCTAAAATCGCACGTGCGTGCACAATTCGTTCGCTAGTTCGTTAAGAATAGTCTGGTTACATGAATCGTGGTGTGGGTCTTCCAGTTCTATACAAAGCTAGCCTATAAATGTGGTTAACACGAAAAATTGATTAGCCTTACTTGTAAGGGTTGGAGGAAACACATATTATACAGACGCACCGAGTCTGGGTAGACAGTTGACCTTCTTACGTCGCCGCCAATGGTTCCAAGCATCGACAAACATGCTATATATGTGGCACGCTCCGTTGATAGTTCATGATAGTTAATGGTTATTTGCAATGGGACGATGACATAGCGGGAAGGTAAGCGACATATAAACCATCTATAGTGCATTGGTGTAACAACCACGTCAACGCAAAACAACCCATACAGAAGCGCACTGCAAGGGCTATCCAGACCCGCCGTGGGCACAGGAGTTCATAGGCCCGAAAAAAACGCCACAGGTAGTATACTGCCTAAAACAGGAATTGAACAAGAGGCCTGTGGATTCACAGTCAAACACTCTAACCACTACACGAGCTGCCCCCTTTCTGCCCACTGACTCAGTCATTGCTTTACCGCTCAGCTAATTAAGACGATTTTCTTCGGTGTGTCCACTCCTTTTGAGTACTTTTGCTTCACCACAATCGACCATTATGGCAACCATCATTTAATCGTTTCTAACAGGTGAATTTGGGTTTTTTGAGACCCGACAACACCTTGGGCTGGGTTGTCTTTGACGCGCGCCTATCGAATAGCAAGTATAACTGGATGGTGCAGAATAAGCTACTGTCCAGCCCGTGGTATGACCTGACAACGACAAGCCCTACAAACAATTTCGGCGTTTTCGGATTCGCGTAAGAATGATTAATTTATAAATATGTTATCTGGTACTGTTCTGGTCATTGCATGCCAATGGCGTTTGTTTTTAACCAAGTTAAACACGTTTCAGCAAATTTAAAGCATAGATTCGTGCTATTTTCAGGTGTTTACAACGTTTCAATGCGGTGCCCCAGTCGTCTCAACCTACTTCCGATCTCAATGCTTGTGTCATAGCAGAAAAAAATACGAGAAAAATTTTTTTATCCCATTGGGCCTGGTCATACAACTTCCAGATAACCGACGTGTGCCGCACGAACTGAAATTTAAATGTAGAGCTCCTGCATTTTCTAGTTACCCGTGCTTTTACTAACAATGGCAACATAATTAGATCGATTTTTCATCCAAAGGGCAGTTAATTATCAATGCAGGTGAGGATAACAAGATGGGTTGACAAACCTAAATTGGCCACTTGCTAAATTAGCTAATATTTAGAATATGAATGATGGTTTTTATAATTTTTCTTTTACAAAATTGACTCAATTATATAAAATTTATTCATTAATTCCTCATTATGCATTCACTTTATCATAATACTCTGCATTATTGCAGGAAAGCAAGAATGGGTCAATTGGCCGTTGTCGCTCGCTTATATCGCAAAACGAATTTATGTGTATTTGTACTTAACACTAGATTGCGGATCGATTGTCCGGACAGGTCTTTATTCTTCACAAATAAAACCAATGGTTGGCATGGCAAACAAAATAGCCTCAATCCCTTGTGTCTAGACGGATTGTTGACCTTCGTTCGTACGCTTGACCGGCTTCAACCGCCGCCAGACAACCTACATATGTCGCGCACTCCTAGATGTTTCATACTTGATAATTAATTACGATTGGATACATGGATAGTGTTGGAGCTAAACGCTAGAGACGCCATCCAGAATGCGTCTGGAGCACAGGGTATATCAAACTGAAAAAATCCCAACATGACCACACTGCCAGGTTTCCCCGACCCAATAGGCAAAGAAGGTAAAGGGCGTTTTTTACCCCCCTAAAACCCAATTCATATACTCCATAGATATCCACGGTCTTCTGCCCTCGAGTCCAGCAATTTAGCCACTACGCCTAATGCGCAAAAACCGATCTAGAGCTGCTGTCCACGCAATTCAGAGACAAATTTTTAAATTAACTGGCCTTCGGACAATGCATTCCCTCCATGTCCTCATCTCTCTCTCTCAACACACATCACATGTCTTTCTCGTCTCTCTTTACAGTAGGCGACGTTTCTACATTATGAAACACGCTAGATGTCCTAACGACATTTTATGGCTGGCTGTGGTGCCATCAGGTGATCCGTGCCCGTGGGGAGTCGGATACAAAAATCCCGAGATCATCTATTCTCCGCAGGCGACCGGGTATCCTGTGAACGATCGTAAGTGACTATAGCTTTACGTGGCTCCACTTCGATATCAGGAAATGGTCTTCAGTGAATGAGGTTACATGATAATATCACGGTGGAAATTACACAGTCGGAGAATTGAGAGAATATTTGCACCTTTGTAGCACTCAGGGTAAAATGACTTGTTGAGGATCATAGCAAAAAAGCTGACTGGCGGGCGGTTTTCAACCCTAACCTTTCGGTTAGTAGTCAAGTGCTTCTACCACTCGTCTAACTGCTTGGTAGATACAACAAAACTCAGTATAATGAGATCCGAGCAAACAAAGCACGGCTAGATTCGAGTAAGAAGTGTTGCTAATAACCCAGTCTGCCGGTGAATCGGCAGACGGGTGGTGAGCGCGTTTTGCTCAAACAAAAACTGACTGGTATAATTGAAACATATCTGTTTTATTCTCGCTGGTAGGTCATTTCTCCCAGCAACAATTTCAACAATTATCTAATTAATCGACGGAGAAGGTAGCAGAAACAATCGATGGCCCGTCCAATGGACCAACTGTGGACCCCGTGTGTTTTACAATTTGTACGAAATAAACAAAACGACCATGTACGTACGTGCGCTTTACCTCTGCGTCGGCATTTACTTACTTTGGTCATCCCGAGGTCTGGATACTTTTGTACCTCAAAGTCACACAACCTCAAACCATTTTGATATGACCTCTTTATTGAATACAAGCAGATGCCTCGATATATCTCGTTACCTGTAGAATGCTTACCGTAAAAGTATTCCAGAATGAAAGCTATAGAAACCGCCATATTTTCACCAAATGCCTTAATTTCAGGTAATCCGGGAAAAGCGTCGACGCTAGTGATGGTCATGAAACTCAAGATGGGTTAAAGTTGTCACAATCACGTGATGGCGCGGAACATTTTGAAAAGACACATATATTCTAATATCTATTCTATTGCTGTTAAAAATAAAAAAATCTACTCTATATATAACAAATATCCGTGCGGCGGCCTACGCGTGAAGATCGTATCACAATGACGTTCATGTATTCCATTTCAATACACTAAGTTGTTGCAGAAATGCAGCGGTAAGCGTAATGAAGCCTGATTATTAGCAGATGGACTCATGTTTTTAAGGCTATTGGTTGTGGTTATAACTACCCTTGTATTATTATTACTCGCGCCAATATTGTTTTATTTCTAAATTCCTCGCCGTGGATGAAATGACGCGTATTTACTACAGATGATGAATTTTATAACCAATACTTATGTCCGTACTGTGATCGTTATCTACCGTAGAGGTCTGCGATTCAATCGCAGAAAATTTAGTGTTGTCAGATAAAGGTGCGTTATTCTATCGGAAAGATAGCCAAAGTATTGACAAAACCAATAACACTGAACGCCGTGAGAATTAGAAAAGTTCATTTTGTCAGTTAAAGTATCCTTTCGACAAAGTTGTATTGGATTTAATTTATTCAAACTTCACGATCACAATATTACACCATTTATAGTAGTGGTTATGGGTACCATTCCGGTGTATTGTATTCGGCATCCAATGTTTACGTAGAAATGTTTATGCTCAATATTTAACAAAATATTAATAATTAACCCCAAAGATATATATATATATATATATCTACCATTACGAGTGTATTTATCTCAATTGTCTTGAATCAAGAGGGCCGATTTTTTTTTTGATACGTACCTACATTTCTTACTCTGAATAAAGCCACATTTTTTACTCTGTGACTATTGTAAGTCCCTATGATAATGAAGATATGAGCTTTGTCAATCATTTCGGAAGATACAAAGGTCGGCTGAAGAGTTAATAGGCGACCAAATGACACTGTTTTATTTTCTACATGACCCTCCCCGCTCCGTTCGCTCTACACACTCAATACGACGATGTTACACCGCTTGGATGCCCGTCCGATAGAAGCGTATATCTTTATCACTGAAAAAAAAACTGCTCGGTGCAAGGTATGACGTCATCAGTAGTTCGAGATCGTTTGCCAGCCAAATGTGGATAATGCAGAGACATTAGCCCCATAACGTATCCACCATATCAGCATGGATGTTCTTTGGGCCTAAGCCTTTCATAGCCAAATTATGCCCATTTCGGTCTGAAGCTGCAGTACGTACATGATGAGAGTGAACGAATAATTAATAAAGGCGAGTAGACTGAAAAAAACTGTGCACTTAGTCACCAGGATGACTCATCACGCTATGTGAAAGTTTCATCTGTCTAGCTTGTTATTTTTATTAATTTCATTTAGAGTGCACCCTAAGTTGTGGTGGTTACTGTCGAATACAGTTTAGAGAAAATGATAAAATCAGATATGCTATTAAAGGCCGAGTAAAAATATCAGCAGACATATTAAAGATATTAAAATATTAAAGCGTAAAACTTTGGAAAAATACGTTCTAAAGGTCTCATCTAAATAAAATGCCCCGCATTGCGGAAGAGAAATAAAGAAAAATTTAACCTGCTACGTTATGTATAATACTGTGGTATTAGATTACATTTTCAAAGGCTTTGCAAAATAGGTAGGTTTGGACTTTAGCTTTGTACTCAGACAGATTAACAGAAGTTCGAATATCGGCTGGCGAATAATTTGGCAGAATTATATGAAAGGGTCTTATCTCCAAAAACTGGTACGTTTAGTTTTAGGGAGTACAAGTTGAAACCTTCAATGGAGGGGATAAAATTAATGCATGGATAAGAGGGTGAAACTTTTCGGAGGAAAGATATTTTAAAGTTCATTTGATATTTTCATGATCCTGGTAGCCTAATTTCACTTTTTGGTAGATGTGGGGTTTGAGGCTGAATTGATTGTCAAAGGTTACACCAAGATATTTGACTGAAGATGATGGCGTTGTAACAGTGCCCGTGAATTCTAATGTATTACAAATCTAATTCGATGAAATGGCTTTTGTCGAAAAGGGGATGCGATGACTATCATTTCCTTCTTTGGTTTAATTTTAATTTATTCAAATGCATCCACGGAGAAATTTGGTCTAATCTTTAACTCAGATATAATTCAATTTCATTCACAATGTCGACGGAATGCTACAATTGTATGTCATCCGCATATAAATTGTACAGTAGACGGAAATCCTCAATTCTGTCATCATGCAGAGTCGTCAAGGACACTGCGCCGCGGACGCCGAAAGGAAGACGCTGTGGCCCAGAAACAGAGTCATCAGTCTGAAAAATGAACTGGCGATCAGATTGGTGAGATTTTATCCATGCAAGAGCCTTGCCGGTGATTAGAAACCGATTCTGGAGGCGAGCGAGGAGAATGTCGTCAGTCACTGTGTCAAAAGCTGCACTGAGATCTAGTAAATTAAGAATTGTGCACAGGCCAATATAAAAAGACTCTCTAATGTGATTTGTTTTCTACAGAAGAGAGGTTTCGACACTATGAAATAAGCGGATTGACACGGTGAATAAAGAAAATAGTCACTAAGTATTTAGAAAGTTGAGTGGAGGGTCGTTCAAAAATTTTGGAAATAAATTTAAGATGAGATATATAGCGAAAATTTTATAGATCGATTAAGCGGCGGCCTTTTGATCAGTTGTGTGATAACTGAGGTTTTCGGGGACTTAAGAAAATTAGATGATGAGAAAGAACGATTGATTATATAGACAATACTATCAAGAGGAGTGAGTTAGGTTTGTTGAATGAGGGTTTTCGGGAGAGGATCTTGCGCACAGGTCTTCATAGGAGGTTTCGCAATAATGGAAATAATCTCTCTCTCCGTGACACGGGTGAATTAACTTAGGCCGATGTCAGCATGTATTGATCTTGGAATAGCCATGTCGGAATCATGCGATATAAGAGAAAGGGGCGAATCCTGATCATCGCGAAAAGTAAGGATTTTCTTATTGAAATAAAGCGCGAAAGAGTGAACAAGTTCTTTACGGGTAATATTTGTGGGAAGGTTGAGACAAACGTCGTTGTTTGTGAGATGTTTAAACGCCGAGAACAGCCTAATTTTTCAAATGTTAATCATTTTTATGTAGATTTAGAGGACGGCTTGGTACGATCATCTAAAGCTTCAGTTTTATTTAACCTCTTTTATAAAATATGTCAATATATCATGTGATTGCTGTCGACATTATTTTGAGTATTAACAATATACAATATTCTATAGATGTGCGTTTGTTGCATGGATGACGACAACTGTTGACAGCGACCCGAGGCGTTGTAAGCTACAGACTGTCTGGTAATATCAAGCTTAAATGAGGATTTTGAACTCTTAGCTCGCACGAACTGGGTATAATTATGTACACGCACTCTACGACTTTGAAAAGACAGTCCGATAGCTATCACACGCGGACAGACGCACGGAAAGATGACTTATAATTGCAACGATAGAAATAGGTGATCCTGTGGTCAGGAACTTGTTATTTCAGCACTTCGTATCGACATTACGTGTCCAGGAGGAACATTTTCGGATGTGATAAAATATACAATGTACAAGTGCTACAACGTATTTAACATTAAAAATTATCAGACGCTCGCAGTATATATGCATGGTTTTAGCACTGGAAAAGCGTCTTTGAAGTGCGGGATATAAATGCCTAATTTACTCTTTACGAATTAATGTATCATTTAGAATATTTAGTTCTTCTAATTTCCCCGATGACTGGTGCCGAAATGTACCATCAATGGCTTATCAACTGGCAATACATTATAGTATCTTTTGCCATACATTGTAATGTTGGACACTAGATGACGCTAGACAGACCGTCGTTTGTGTCTCTCTAAACAGAATGAATGTCCGACACTGCATTATGCACCCCTTTACACGAGAGAGCTCACAAGCCAAGGAAAGGTTGAGATATTGTGATTACGGGGGTCATTAATAAAATATTTACTGAAGAAAGGAAGGTTTTTCTTAGCGACCCTTAATTTTAAAATCTTAATTTTACATTTTTCCCAGCTCGTTATTTCGGAGCTTCACCATCAAAGCTATTTTGTGTGTTTTTCGCTTTCACAAATATAACGATAAAGCTGACGACATAGATGGTTAATTGTATAGAGACCTCAGGCGAGCATACAAATTAAGCGCTTGCCTAACGGAGGCAACTTTGAGCTATCGCCATTTATAATGATATGCATGCCCTCAGGTAGATCCGAATAAACAACATAAGCTATACCGACTTTAAATTACCGACTACATATATAACGCTGGGCACTTGATGGTCCGTCGAGCAAAAAGAGCGATAAACCGAAGGTTTGTGCTGAGCGTTGATCGTTCATGGTATATCATTCCAACGTTTCAAGAATCGAATGATTACTACTATAAATCTCACAAAAATATTAGTATAAGATTTATTTTTAATTATTTTTACGCTTCTCTGTCATATGCTTTGATAATTACTTTATTATTATAACATTTTCCTTGAGTGAGTTTGTCGAAATTTGAATTCTTCTGGCTACACTTTCAAACAACTGTTAATTTGGTAGTAGCAAGACACAGAAAAATTTCTCGAATTTTTTTTTCATAATACTACAGTAATACTGTGAGAGGTTGCCCTTTGCTAATTGCAAAGATTTCCCCTATGAAGAATACTTGATATACGAAAGCTTGTGTTAATCCTTATATATTTAGTCAACAAGGTGTTACCTTTGTATTTTCGTATTTGCTAATTGGTTTATTAGTCGCAATCATGAGCGAATAAAGTACGAATACATTACGCGAATAGGAAACTGCATTCCAGGTAATAAGGATCAATTGTGGTCACCTGTCAAGTTTACGAAGACAAAAAATGAGAACTGTGTTTCTGGCCGTGCTGATTTGTGGGGTCGTTTTGGCGGTAAGTTTTTTAAAAAGATTTTATGACGGTTAGATCACTTCGTAGTTTTTGGAGAGATTTGCGCATAAAACTACACCATCGATGGGACTCGAACCCACGACCTGCAAGTAAACGGTCGAGCCGTCTACCACTTGAGCTAAGGAGCAAGCTAGATGACTGCTGAGCATTTAGGTATGTAAAACCTTTTTGAGAACCAATTCACTTTTATTTAAAGTTTACAGGCCACATACCATGTCAGTTACATACACTGATATGTCTAGCAAACAGGACAACTTCTCAAAAACAGTTTCAAATGAGTAAATGCCCAGAAACCAGCTTGCCACGGTAGCGTCCAGATGGGTATGTCTACACTCCCACGGGAACGAGGTAGCGTCTTCAGTACATAGGTGCCTACGTATCTACGTAAATCTCTCTCTCTCTCTATATATATATATATATATATTTATATTGATTTATGTAGATAGAACAGATATTCCAATAGTTAATGAATATCGTCATAACTTAAAAACTCGGAAATTGAGAATAAAACAATGATTATTTACTGTTAGGTCATTGTTTCTATTTTCGTTACCTACTGCTTTGTATCATAACGCCTTTGTGCCACGATCCGTCGTAGGCTTCTCATGGCATCTTTGGCAAGCCTAGAAATCCAAAGGGGCGATATCCTCACAAGAATTACTGGAAGAAGGGGGCAATGAAATACTGCGGTATGTTAGAAATAGCCTTAGCATACATGGTAACCATGGACTTTAAGTTGGGCAAATATGTCTCTTAAATTCTCTAACTTAATCGCTCGATTAAGCATTCCCTGTCTATATGAGAGCGCAATTTTCTATAAATGTTCGTTTCTCTTAAAATTTGGCCACCATTCATCCGTATATTGTTATCTTTTAGCATGTTTCATCCCTTGGTCGTATGATAGTTTTACCTGGGTTACTTATTTGATGATGCAATACTACGTAATTTTCTTCTATATTGTATTTTTCGTGTGATATTTAACATAGTTTACAGCGTGATTATATGTCGGACACTGTGCCACTATCCGATCTGTGCCGTTATATTTTAGTTATATTTTCTTTATCTGTGATCTTACTGTATGTCTCTTTTAGTTTCGACTCATTTATGGTATACCGAGTTTGGCTTGCAACTGCATTTCTTGTATTTCACAGTCTCCGTAAGTTTGTAAAGAGTCTTGAGTTAAAAGGGCACCGCAAATCATTAAAATTTTAATTGATATGAAAACGATATTAACAACTATGTTTTAGCATACAAGAAAATGTTCAAAGAGATTCGAAACTCGCCGCAGCTTCTGAACGGTCTTCAGATAATCAGCACGCTCAATTTCCGGCGATCGACCGTGTGCCGCTGCAGCCAAGCTTGCATGAAAAACAGCCAATGCGGAGTGTTCCTAGTGCAAAATAAAACTTGCTTCCTTATGTCGACCGAGCCATTCGGCAAGAACCCGTGCATCTACACAAAGGGAGACCGTCTTTTCGCTTACATCGGAAGTAAAAATTTATGTATCCATCACTAACTTTAAAAATGTTAGGCTATTTGAGTAGGCCATTGAGTTGAATATCCAGCATAGAAGACACAGAACTACTCGTAGATGAATGCACGATTGGCTTGTTGGTTAGGAACAGCTAGCTAATTGGGATAATACAACTCTCCGGGAATCGAATGATTTCCTTTAGAGATGGCTCATATATAAAATGACGCTGAGTATACAAGAAAATAAAAAAAACATCGTTTTTCTGCTTTTTTATAAAACACGCCAGATATCACTCATTACTCGATGTGGTATAGTAATAAAAGAATCCTTTTGTAAATCCGAGTTAGACAATGAGTTGTTGTCTTTGCGTATAGTGGATTAAAGTGTATCATTAAATTATGTCAACCCTTCTATTAATTCGTAGTTTTTTATGCTTTAATTTTCCAGTAGAGCTTTCGGTTCTTGCTTATCGCGTCCAGAGCAACGTCGACGGTGACGCTATTGTCCGATACAACGACAACTCCTACGTCTCGTCCGATGCTGACGCGATTTTGGCGGCCAATTTATTCGTTCCTCTGAATCAAACCTACAAAAGCGCGCTCCTCGATCATTGGAACACCTTCAACGTCGTGGGTGTGAGTTTCCTAGAAAGCAATAATTACTCTGGACATTTCTTCCTCGGTTAATTTGTATGCACTTCTCCATGAGTCATACTAGATTTAGCAATATTTAATTTAAACTATCAATTTCTTATGTGATATTGTTAAGGTAAATAGCGGGAGTCGCGCTGTCTATGAACTTGAGTACCCATAACTGTTATACGAGAGCATAATCCGTGGCTATACTTAGCCATTGCATTACTACGGAGCTAGCAAAGACGACTTTCTTAAGATTTTAAATTCTTCTGGGTGACATCGTTCCAAATGTCCTCAGTCGACTCACCATTGACAGGTGAATATGGGGTTTCTGAAACCCGACAACTCTTTAGGATGGATCACATTTGACGCGCGCGCATCGACGAGCAAGTATAACTGGATGGTGCGAAGCAAGCTACTGTCGAGCCCGTGGTATGACCTGACAACCACTACCTTTACAAGCAGTTTCGGTGTCTTCGGATTTGAGTAAGGAACGTAACTCATAAATCTGCAGTAACGTAATCTTTTGCCTATTACGTGCTAATAGCGTATGTTTTTCCTTGGTATGAATATGATATTACACAATACCAATGACCAAGGGGTATTGTTAGCCGTAGTGACACATGTCTGTTATGTTTGTATCACTTACGACGTCCATATAACACTTATTATTAATAGCGTTTCATTAGTACCCCCTGTGTTTAGAGTCTAGTATAAGTATTAAGCATTCCTCAGCATTTTTTTCTATCAGTATTTTTTCTTATAAAATGCGTGACTCGGTCTTAGCGCCGAGGGGTCTTAAAGGTACTAGACGAAACTTCGGTATATGTATATTGGCTGAGAATAGCATTACGAAATATGCTTTCTTTGGGAATCCGGGGAGATGAGCACCAGAAACTTCAAATATTCGGTTGCTGCGTTGCGACCTAAATTTACAAGCAGTGTGTATTCTATGTTTTTCAGTTATCGGTTTGCACTATGCACTTTCGGAATTCACAAGTAGCGTGTATCTTGTTATTATTTTTTTGGTTATGACGACCGTCATGACCCGCCCTACATAAACGAGTTGGTTTTGCTATATTAGCTACGTAGACAGGTGTTGTAGCAAATTGCTCACGTATGTGTATAATTGCGGATTAGTTACTTGTGAGTGTAGGTGCTTCATTAGCATAACCTAAGTAATGGTGCAAACTTCCATACATAGTTGTTCTCATTTTTCAGCAAAGTCAGATAACCCGTCTTTCTACGAGTGTCCATATCACGTGATTTTCGAATATATTCTATTATCTGTTTGATTTGGCGTATTTTACGTTTTTAGTGTACATCAAAAGATACTCGCATGTTTTTTTTTGTGATTTTCAAACTCATTTCCATTCACCAATTGCCTTTGGACAATAGACAAATCACACACTTCATGCCCTCATCTCTCTTATCACCCCTTTTCAGTAAGCGGCGATTCTACATAATGAGGCACGGTGCGTGTCCTACCGACACTTTGTGGTTTATGGTGGCGCCGTCGGGTGATCGCTGTTCGTGGGGAAACGGATTCAAAAATCCCGAGATCATATACTCTCCTCTGTCGACTGGGTATCGCGTGAACCTCCGTGAGTTATTAAAATCTTAGCGATTTGAAAATCAGGAACTAATTCGGTGTAACTTATGTCACACAATAGTTAACAATAGGACAATTACATGTGAGATGTGGAAGTCTGAAAGTGTCTAGTGGAAATTTGAACTTTTGACATTCAAAAGCTTTCGTATTCTGAGTTTGCCTCTGCTCTGGTCCCTAGCAAAGACAACTATCATAAAAAATCCGAGAACTCGAAACACAGCTGTCAAACGCAAGACGTCCTTGTACGGTAAAACTGCAAGGGCTACCCAGACTCCTATCGTTGACCAAGAGTGTATTATTATTATTATTATTAATCAATTACAGTGACTCTCATTAAGGCAAACTAACAATATATACATGCCTGATGGTCACTCTATAACTACCACTATTATAATATTTACAACAATAAAACATAGAACCCAATATTATACAATATACATATATGTCTAGAGTTATATGACTATCAGATGACTAAACATGAAACAGAGAACTTTCGATAAGTGAGATGCATCAAAATTTAGATTTTTCTTATGAGGGTATGAGAAATAATGAGGAAAACAGAAGAAAAAAAGGTGTGTCGGCTCCAAAAACGCCGTCATTTGTTCCTGGCTGGAAGTTGAAGAAAGCGGGAATCATCTGAATTAGAGTTAAACCATTGACAACTAAGGAATATCTCGCAGAAACATTCTCTTCTGCAGTAAAGTCTGAGTTGCGATTGACTCTTGCGCCATTTTACAAATACCTACCATACTCTTTCTTTACTTAAGTAGCCATTTTCGAGATTGGCAAAAAACGTGTCGGTGGTCTATCGACTGAGTCGTAGATTGACCCCGTGTTCCACATCTACAATTTGATTCCGTATGTTTACGACTTTTATATCTAGGTCGTGCATTTACTTCTGTTAACGAACGTGTTTTTTTTCGGCGTCTTGAAACACTCTCACCTCACAGTCACGCAAACTCGTACTATTTTATTATTTCCTCTCTATTTGACACACACCGGCGCCGATGTACAATATATTTCTATGAGATATATCGCGTTCACTGCGATGGAGAACATTAGGCGCAGTGAACTAGTGCAAGTAGTAGATTAGGGTTAGGGTTAGCAATAGCGTTAGCGTATCTGTTGCTTTCCGGTCAGGTCCATGGATGTGACGCGGAAAATCGGTGGGTGGATCGCACCAGTTCACTGCGCCGATTTTTGAATATTGGAGAATTTTTTTTAAATAAAACCCACAAACCACTGTATATTAATTACTTGAATTTCAGGTAATCCCGGAAAAGCTTCAACATTTGTGATGGCTATGAATCTCAAGATCGAATGAAGTTGCTGGCAGACACCTGACTACGTGAAACATTTCTGAGAGACAGATACACTATATATCGCTTAGTTATATTTTAGGCTATATAGAAGAAATATCCGTGCGGCATACTTTACATGAAATGGGTGAAACGTCGAACGATGATTATTATGATCAATAACATTATTTTAAAACCTTTATTACTCGCAGGACCGATTTTATGATATTCCTTAATGTTGTCACTGGAACACAATATCGTGCCATTTAATAGGAACGCCTAACATATTTATGTTGTGATTTTTTTGCAACGGAAAATAATGAAATATCTTGATTGGATTGAATTCGAATTGAATCTTTATTAAACAAACAATAAAAGCTAATACACAGTGCAATTTACAGAGAAAAAAGACATGGTTGATCAAAAATACGATTCGTTGCATCAATACATTTAATACTGCTAAAATACACCAAAATACAGGTCTACTGATAAAAAGCATCCATAATAATATTTACATTTTTTACAGACATATAGTCTAGATGCCATGGCAAGAAATGTTAATATGAAATAAGAAGGCTTAGTGTAGTGTTCATGCCGCGATTTTAAACAAAAACGGACAGGCCACCCCGTTAAACGCTCCGCCAACTTTGTGATGAGTAATGATTATGTACAATGTGGACCTGGATAGCGGAGGTGGAAGCCCCGTGAGAGACGTCGATATCCGCCTTCGAAACACATTCGCCTCAATCTCTTTAAAATTTCTTGTGGAAGCCAGATATTTTACAGTCCTCGACGACGTTGGCGGTGTGGTATGGTCGGTACAAAAAATAATATTATAGCTATTTCCCACGTAACGTTGTTGTCGCCTTGACCGCATGAGGTGTTTCAGCCTTTAGACTCGCCAAAAATTAAATCTTTTCACGGATAAATTCAATAGGTAAAACACCAGTCTCGGTTAAATGTTATAATCATTCATTCTTTTGCACACAAAATACAGTATGCTGTAGAAAATCTTACCGCGGGATGTTCATTTCTGAAATGGTCGTTATTAAAACCACGAATGTCAACGGGTGAAGTGATACTCTTGCATATCACACTGTACTATAGCGTCACATGCGAAATATTTTAGTCGAGAACAAAAAGGGAATAATCTGAAAAGGTATAATGACGAGGGTAAAGTGAATGGTAAAAAAGAATACATTGAAAAAACCTATACATCTACGAGAATTCGAACAGTTTTATATACCTAAATACACAGGAAAAGGCTTACCCCTGTAGCTCAATTGATAAACCGGACCAGTTATCTGGTGGTTATAGGTTCGAATAATTCACAGCTATGCCTTAATTACATGAATGACTCCGCAATTTTACAGTCCTCGGGCGTCGTAGGCAATGGAGCATGTGATTATAATAAGACTCAGATGGACGTAATGAACTTCGACACGTCCGAGCTCGCACGAGATATAAGATATAATTACATGAATACATTATCCGACTTAACAGCCCAATAGCTACCACTTGTAGACCGTGCATTCGTGTTTTGGCTAGACAGACGCGCAGAAAAGGTTGTCTAACGTAGATCCTAATGTATGATATAGGTAGCCGTATTAGTCTTGTAACGTAAGAGAAAAATGAGGTAACACCTTTTGAGACTAATTGAATTTATTCGTAAACAAGCTTTCGCATATTTATAATATGCTTATTCAGGCTTATCAAATGAAATTGGTCAATATGTGGGAGTGCGAGAAATTTATACTTAATTTCCAGACAAAACCGAGTCACACTGGATTGTTGAAATAACATGAAGAGATGAACCAGAAAGGGAAAACATAAAAGAAAGCTATTATATGATCACTGAATGCAACTTGTTATAGTGTGACAAGTAGAAAAAATTTGGTCCTACTGGGCTTGAATAAAATAATGATTGGCTTAAGTCAATAAAAACAACAATAGGTGGGTAGTAGACTACCTGTAGCTCCTAATGGTTTCGTCATGCAAATCACTAATCCAGTTTTTCTTTTATACATATAACTATAAATATGAATATTTCGCACTGATATTAAATGTCTGCCCAACAGGAAACTTAAAGAAATAGGGACCCGGCGATTTTCATAAATCACTCACTAGACGCCGGCAATAACGGTTTGAATACTGAAATATCTGTTCTTTGGTAAAAGCATTAGTCCAAAAAATTTCTGGTTATTTCGCTGTCGCAAATATAGGGATTTCGCTACGGCCATACAATGTTGATACCTTAGCCTGACATTTGATAAGGTGTGTTCAAGAAAATGCGGTATAAAAACTACAAAAATAACATTTGCAGCCCAACGCTTTGGAAGCTGTTCCAATGTGTTCAAGCTTACCCCGTCGCCATTCATCATTATGCGCGGTCTTTCTGGTCTAACACAAATAACCCCCGTAAGCTATCCCGATTTTGAAATACAATTAATCAATATGATGACGCTAGCATTTCGTTGCACGGTCGAGTTAGAGGCGTGGAACCCGAAGTTTCGTGCTTCAATTTTATAATATAGCCGACCGATATTTTGACGAGACATTTATCGTTAGTGACATAAATATTATCAAATTATTCATGTATCTATTCATGTGACCAGTTTTGAACATTTGCTGGTCTTAATCGCATAAGCGCTGGGGCAATTTAACGAAATAACAATTGGAATTCATTTCGTTAGACTTTCACAAAACTGTAAATTT
>WURV02148912.1:0-17757 GCA_011762755.2 Epimenia babai | reverse complement strand
GCGCATTCCATTTTCCTTGTTCAGTACAACTTATTTCCCCATTATTTGTTAATAGCCACGAGCTACAACTCCGATGGGACAGGGGTTAAAGGTAAGACGAAATTAATATCGAGTAACATTTTCACATTTTCGAGGATATTGTTATATGTCTGTCAATGCTATATATCACAATTCTTTCACTTTAGAAGATGCGCAGGTTTTCTGATGTCTAAAAAGACTAAAAAGACTAGTGTCCGGTCATTTAGATTAGTCAAAAGATATAATGGCGTACTGTAATGCAATCTCAAGGTCAGTGTAGTGTGGAGCGACGGCAATCTTTACAGACCGCGCACTGATCTCGTCGAATCATTAAGTATGTTGTCTTTGAGGCTGCAGGCAATCAAACCATTAGGATCTCGTCCCCAGTAAATCGACAAAAAAACCTGCGAGAACTTAACGACGTTTCCAGTAATGGGTAACTCGCGACGCATTCCATCGACATGAATGGCCCGATACCTATGGACAAATCACCGAGCGGGAGGCCGGGGTGTGGTGAAGGCTATGTTGTGTGTCCCAATACAGCGGCGGACTGACGGACCTAATTCTCTCGGAATGCACACATCAATGCTGCATTACAACACGCAGTCCCGATGACAGTCCTGATGACAATACGGACGCCACTGACATTGTGGAATATGATTCATTCTACCATTCATGTGTATTACCCTCATCATTCCATTCGCTACCCTTTCTTCTCGCTGTCTCTACAGCCATGCCGAGTCTGTACCGCCAACTTATTGCCAATTGCCTGAAAGGCCGAAGGTAAATATCACTTCTGTCAATAGTGTTGACCCGCGCCGAACATCTTATAATCGAACATCGTCTAATGGCTCAGTCCTTGGGAGAGGTGCTGCCTATCACTGCATCCGAAGTCTAGAAAAACTTGTACATGTCGACAGTGCAAGCATTATTTGAGAGTAAGTCACATTTGTGTCAATTAGGAAATAGTTAGATGATATTTTGAAGAGTTAGGATGTTAAGAATAGAAACGGTATTAAAATTCTTTTTGTATCACTGTTAGATTGTTTTTATCTCTTGCCCCCGGCAACTTCAGTGGAATCCTTTTATACTTATAATCAATACTGTATAAATACTGATTTTGTGATAATACCTACAAACTTATTTATTTATACGATGGTTAAATATGTCTGCAAACCCATCATAATTGTGGAAATTAGTTAGTAAATAAATGGTTTATACAGCATCTACGAAAATGTACTCAAATAATCTTTAATGCTATGTATTGGTGAAAGGATGCCCAGAATAGCTGTACAGAAAGTGTTAAGGAGTTTGATGATGAAATAATAATTTTGACTGACTTTGTAATAAGGTAACAAAGAGTAATAGAGTCACAAAGAGTAACAGAGTCACAAAGAGTAACAGAGTAACAAAGAGTAACAGAGTAACAAACAGTAACAGAGTAACAAAGAGTAACAGAGTAACAAACAGTAACAGAGTAACAAAGAGTAACAGAGTAACAAAGAGTAACAAAGAGTAACAAACAGTAACAGAGTAACAAAGAGTAACAGAGTAACAGAGTAACAAAGAGTAACAGAGTAACAAAGGGTAACAGAGTAACAAAGAGTAACAGAGTAACAGTTATGATAAGACTTACGACTGATGGATGGCGCAGTCGAAAAATGTGAAGTTGGTGGCCACAAAATCCTTGTTTTTCATTTGCACTGATAGCCTCACATCAACATGGTCTGTGGAGAGTTGAGAGAACAAACATACTGAATATGTCTCAACATGACCAAAATTCAGTGAACCCAACAAGACTGTTTGAATGGGTAGTTTTTGCAGGTACAAGATCAATCTCAAGCTTCAAAGATCATTTCCATTACTTGTCAGAGTAACATGGATACTGCATACTTGAAGTCTTCAATTCATACCTCTCAATATAAACAATGTTGGAGACATTTCTACATATTCATTACTGTTGATTACTTTTCATCCAAATATTGTCTTCAATTCCAGCTATTCTACACACCGTGTGAATAAATCCACTCACTATAACTCATATAAGCTATCATCTTACTTCATGTTGAGTTCACTCTGATTAGGAAGGTCCAATATTCTTTATAATTAGCAAAATCATACACTTCACTACGTGACGAAGATTCTCACAACACGTTGGACTATCTAAAAAAAATCTTCCATTGCGTTTACTATGTACATGACTGTTCTAAGTAACTTCTTTCAACCAGTGTGTATATATTATTACTTATTTAATAGTCAGTATTTAAGGTATATATACATTAAATGTATTAATAATGTTCGTATACTCTTAAGGGCGTGAACATACGATACTGCTCACACCTAAGGGTCCGTCCCCCGTAGTCTCAGGGGAGGTATCACCGATGCGGGCGGTAAAGTTTATTCTTACGTACAGCGACAGAATACTACAACGTAGTTTTGGACTTCCCTCGATCCAAAGTCACTAACGCTCACCCACCCGTGATAAAAAAGCGTACGAAAAACGAGGTAAGAACTGGACACCATTGGCTTCAGCGTATATTCATAAATGGCTGACAAAAGACCCATTATAGCCCTCATGCTTTAGGATAATTACTAGCGAACAGGTTTAATTAAACGCTGCGGTTTCGGCGAAGTGAGCCACCACATGAGTCAGTTGCCCCGAGCCACTGTTACCAGGCACTTTTTGACAGCAACTCATGCTTCCGACTAATTTGTCACGAATGTTTGCCAAGTGTCTGTCTCCCCCATACACCCGTAACGAGGTGGGTTGCTGGGTTCATTAGCGCGTTCCCGCGTTGCGTTGCCTCGCGTCGTGCGGACAACGCTGATTTATGAGCTACGTATAAAACGCAGGCAGGACGCGCGCGCGTAGTGCGAACGCCACGCCAGATATGTGTTTGTCATTTTTGCATCGCTCCGTGACACTGCATCGCTCCTGATCACTATTCAATAGAAAACGTCACTTTAGATTCATCGCTCGCCAGTCGGCACTTTATGGATTGAAAAAAAATTATATTGTTAGTATGCTGCCTCACGCCAGTAATAGCCAATCTTGTAAGGGGCATAAATGACATATGAATTAATATCTTAGCTTGTCAATCTATCCATCATTATCTCCATCAATATATTAGATGTGTTGACAACTACATGTTATGACCGGAGATAAATTTAGATATTCCGATGATTAAGTGAGAGATTGGAAGCAGTTCCAATTATTAACAACAAAATTCCATAATAATTTACACCCCAGTACCATTCCTGTATCATTGCACTAATATACCGTGAGCAAAATGACCTATTTAAAAGTATTGTTTATATGACTTATTAGACGTGTTAGCCATATTGTGCAATACAAAAAAATGAAGGTAACAGACTAAAGTTATGATAAACACAAGTTTTCATGTTTACTATACTTTATAAGGTATATTCAGCGTTATACAGACGAGGGGGAACTTGACGCTAATCCTAACCTTAGCCAATACGGTGTTAATCATACTTTCTATATAATATTGGTTTAATTAAACATTATAATAATAACTTCAGGTAAATGTATCTTCATAGAGTTTTGACAGAAAACACTTGAACATTTTGCTGTACATACACCGTCTTCGTACATGGTCGTAAAGATGACTATCGAGTGTATACCATAAATATGTTTGTATTTTTTATATTGATAAATTAACGCCTGTGGTGATGAAAAGGTACGACAGAGACATGAAAGGACGAGTTAATGGTACCTTAGTTGACGCATTGTTCACAGTGTCATTTAAGACCAAGCAGTCACCAATGGGAGCCTGTTTCCCCACCCCCTCGCATTTGATCAGTGAGCCAGAACCCAATCTGTTGGCACGAGTCCATTTGATTATTAAATATCACGCCATAGATCGCGATAGATCGCCATAGATCGGTGATACGTAGCCTTTGATGTGGCGGAGAACGTACGGGGCTTGAGATATGTAACAATTGCATGCATGGAAGCAATGTGACACCATGAGGTGTTATATAGTTTCATTATACTCCAGCTATGTGTTATCTCCTGATATAATGCCACTCACTGCCTGTGTAGGGAGGGGGGGGGGTGTCATCTGCCTCACGGCGTACACAATAAACTAATTAATCAGATTCATAACAACCTTTGTTTGAACTGTCAAAGTAATTAATTAATAAATCCTTATTAAATCATTCCACACCGAAAAAATGCACTAAAACGAGATGTATTTCATCTCATTTCTCCTTAATAATAATAATGAAAATAATAATGTTTTAAGAGTATTAATGTCAGTCATGTTAGAGTGATTAGTTATCTCACCATACAACTAGGAAATATTAAAATAATATATTTCTCTACTAATCTTTTCCTACATGTCAAGGTTAAGAATTTCACATGTATAGGGAGTGTATTAGGAGGTGCAGGGGATTTCCCTTGTGTCATGGATTCGAACCACGGATCTTAGCAAAACAATTACGGCTATGATTGTTTGCGATTGTATTGCTAAAAATAACCCTAGTTAGTAGTTGGCCCATTGTGGCTGGTCATGCCTTCCAGCCGGGATATCCACTGAGAAGTCTCGATGGCCGGGCACCGCACCACGGCAGCTATCGCAAGAACTTCCCACATTAACCCGAGTGATTTTGTCATATTGCGTCGCCCGAACAAAGGCTCCGGGTGCGCATCGTTAATTAAACGCCGCAATTTGAGGATTTAAACGCGGCGAGACGGGTCAAATCCGAGAGCCATTCCTCAATCTCGATGATTCAAGTGTGCTAGTTCGTGCGATATGGCGCGTTGGAACATTGACAGTTACGTCAAGTGACGTCGTCAACAATCAATCTAATCAGTTCCAGCTGTGACGATTCAGTCACTGTTGTTCATCTCAAAGTTCTCATCTCAAAGTTCGTGCGTTTTGTGATTAATATGTATATATTCTTCTGACAGTCCACGATAGGTAAAGAATGTATTTATCTGTTCGCTGTCATTGAAATGATTACCATCACTAAAAGTGTAAAATAACTGAGACATTATGAGACAATAGATGATATACATAGTAACCTCAAGCTTTTATAGGAAATAACACAACATTTCGAGCGTCATCAGCACCAATGGCCAACGACCATTTAACTGTGCGCGTATTATTAAAAATATTATTACTGATATGATTGAAAAGTTTTAGTAAATTTCTGTAGTTGTTTAAAGGGTCTTTTGTATTGAGATACTTGATGGTAACCAAATGAGTTGATAAAATCCAAATGGTGTTGGTGGAAAATTCAAATCAGTGATTAAAGATGCAGAGAAGAAATTTGATCATGAATAATTTCCATAGTGTACGATTTTTCTCTGCAAACTATTGCTATTGAGATTCATAACAGAGAGTTGTAGATATAACTCAAACTACATAACATTTTAAGGAAAGTTTTACAGTTTTCTATAATGCGGTATATCACTACAGGTACTATACCTGAACTGTACAGCTCTACCAACTGAGCACCAGACTGGTTATCTAGAGGTCGTGGGTTTGAGTCCCATCAGAGGTATAGGTTTTTTCTGTGCATTTCTTTCCAACTATTCAGAAAACCACATTGGCTACCCCCTTCAACATCATTAACAGTACATGTACATATTATAAGTTATGTATACAGGATTACCAGAACTCCCTGTCCCAAGTCGTTTACGTGCAACTACCTTGGTTTGGTGGGAATGGCGGAATCTTGTCCATGGGTGGCGTCTCGCATTTCACCCCGGTCATGATTACTTCAGCCAAGTTCGTGAAGTTCAACCCATCTTTGCTGAACATGCACATGAATGGGGCGTTGGATTTCGGCAGACTTTTTATGATCAGATTTAGCTGAAAACAAACAAACCGATGACTCAGTCCTATCACCAAACCAGATTCTTGCGTCTAATGCGGTGTATGTATGAATTAATGAATGAGCTCGGTTTAACCGATAGAATGATCCAGGTTGCTATGGTGACCGCGGCGCTTGGTCACGTGCCTGGATTTTTGTCGGCTTTCGAGGCAGGTCGGACGAACACCGCCGGAGAACGGTGCGAGTTAAAACAATCGCGGACTTGGAATCACTCGCCAATAACATTGATCGTAATTGTTTTAGTGAAAATTACACAGGTCGTGCTATAAAACAAGGCTACATCTATTTTGGGCAAATAGTCATAGGACTAAATCCAAATAAGACGTATGTCAAGGCCTAGTGCTATCGATAAATGTGAAAAAAACGAAAAACCGCAAACACTACGTATATGGCAGTGCATTAGGGTATTCCTCACTCACATGCCCATCGTGGAAGGACTGCAAAAATTGCATATTAAAGCATCTTGTTAATTACATCAATTAAATGAATTAAATGGTGGGCGATATTGATATTTTGGAGGCAAATCACGATTTTGATTTTTGTTGTTTCATGCAAATATCTAGTTAGTTAGTCACTTAGAGGCTGATGACCGTGGTAATCGATGAGCAGGCAACTCTTGGCTGTTTACAATGCTAGCCTATGATGCGGTTAACACAACAAATTGATTAGCTTCAATTATGAGGGGTGGGGGATAATACCATTTGGTGAAAAACCCACCGGGTCTGGGTCGACAATCGACCGTTTCCCTTTCACGTCACTGACTCTAAACACCTCCAGACAGCCTACAGATCTAGCACACTTCAGCTAATTCTGTGATTAGCAATAGTTATTTACAATGAGACGATGACATAGCGGTAGGTAAGCAAGATGGAGACCATCCATAGAGTATCTGAAGTACAGCCACATCAGAGGAAAAAAATCCCGAACAGAACCACACTACGAGGGGGATGCGCAGATCCCCACGGAGGTTTAAGGTGTTTTTGCCCAAGAACAACGCCACATTTAGTAAAGTGGTCAAAATTGGTCCAGGAACCCCTGGATTCACAGCCAAACGCTCTAATCACTACTCCACCTGCCCTCTTCCTATACGAATACCTTAATACTAGTTCAATTTTACGATACTGAACAAGTAGATTTGTAGAAGAATGCCTAACTACCATTTTATTCTATGATAAAATACTGGAGAAGACTCTAGAAATTCTATTACACCACTGTCAAAAAACGAAAGTTGGGCCCACCTCAGTACCCATATATTACGCTTAGAATTAGCACTTAGATATGCCGACATGCCATGGGCTGACATAAATTTTGCTGTATGGTTACCCTGGGCGACCAGATCGGTCTATTGTGTGGGTCATTATTAGCCTTTTACACAGCCGCACTGTGGCTACAATGATCTTACTGAATAGTGTTTGTTTTATTTATTATAAATATATCAGTGTAGGACATCAGTGCAGGTCTTACGCAGACAGGGGATCGTTATCTTTATAGATTGACACCACTGGTTCAGAATACACCCAACTCTCCACCACTAATTATTATGATAGTTTAGACAAATGCACTTGATCAAGATTTCGTGACATAAATTGATCCTTTCATTGGAAAAAGCAGACATTTTATTACAACTCAGTGAATTGTAGTAAATGTCTCAAGAATAGAATACGGTAGAGAATACTATAATACAAAGGCCCAAAGGTCATACCATACATCTTTCTCAATATTTAGAGTGCATGGGGAATGTGTATATACGGATCTACACTCGCAACCCCTCACACTAAAAGCCCATCTCATAACCACTGCATGTCAATCATTTAAGTGGCATCATTTTCATAGTGTGGATTCTGTATTCAAAGACAATGCCGCTGATATGAACTGAAAAATCAACCTAGAAGTATTAATGCCTGGAACAGATGGTGCAGCACTTCTATACTGGAGTGATAAGATAAAGACACACTCAAAGGTCATGCATCTTGTTCAGTGGGAACAGTGGAGTAATGTATAAGGTTTCATTGGCTAAAACCTAACATAATAGTGGCATGACACATATAGCGCCATACATACATCTCCTCTATGAGTGCAAAATAAGGTTTCTCTAAACCACCATATAGTCGTCCCATACATATAACACGTCCATAACGTTCAAAGTTCCAAGTTCTAATGTCAATATATTTTTTTATGTTGTACTAATGATATTAATTTATTACGACGTGGCATAACTAACAATTTGGATCATCACATGCCACACAATCCCCCCAATCTTATGCTACTGGTCGAAACACGCAACCGATTGCTTTTTTTTTGCTACAGTCCATTTTATATCTATACACGTCTTCAGAGATAGGAATCATGTCTGCTAACTTTTTAGGAAACTATACCACTAATTATTATCTGGCAAAAAATGAGCCAATGTACTCTTATAGGTAATAATAAGATAACTTTTAATAAAGTAAATTTAGTCACTGGGACTGATGGGTCGCATACGAGGTTAATTACCAAGGTATTCGTTATGTATACCATTCTCAACCTCCCCCCCCCCATACAAAGCGACATGGTTAACATGACAAAGGGATTACATAGTTATAAGGGGCGGAGGGGGGGGGGAACACTACAGTGAAAAATAACAAAGTCTGATTGAATTTCATAAATATTTTTATAAAAAACAAAATTGTCACGATTTGTTGAATTCTTGAGTCTACTCGAGCGTAAGGTGTAAAAAATTGATAACTTTATGTTAGCCATATCACAAAATTACTAAAAATGATAAGTCATAGACTGACCAGATTAAATATTATCTAAAGAAAGAAAAAACAATATTCGGGAGAAAATGTTGGAAGTAGATGTTGAGTACACATCACTCTGAGTAGTTTCATTATGGGCAAATGTCAAAAGTACAGTTGTTGACCCGCATGGGCATGAGGAACAGATCAAGTATGAGTGCTATCCCACAAGAAAATACACTAGGCATCCAACAGGAATGCACCGGTAGCTTTGATGACCAATTTCTGACTGATGGTAACATTCTTCTGTAAGCTGACCACCGTGGAGTGATGAAGATCTGCGGCTTCCTGTAAATGGCATGCGGAGTCTCAAAATTACTACCAGGTTACTTTTACCCTTTGTACTTCTTCGTTGTTGGTGAATGATGCGGATTTTCCTATGTATCATTTGTCTATAGTTTGTTAGCCATACTCACCATGGTCCTGGTGTTGCTCCTCTGTAACTGGCGGGGTTCTACTCTCGTGATGGTCGTACACTTGTCGCTGTCGTACGGCATCCACGTCATATCGGCATTGTGTAATAGGCAGCCAGTCCTCAATGTGCACCTACCGAGGACAGAGACAAGCGTTACTGAGTCAGTCGCGTGTGGTTAGAATAAGGAAGCAACAGTTGGTGATGCATATAGCATCCGACAGACACATACATACAATGAGCGTGAGTGCATGAAGTTGGATGAAGAATACAAGCAAGCCTTACCGAGGAGGAAGGACACAAGCAACGAATGTTACATAGTCATGTTGGATATGAAAAACAAGGACAAGACTGTAGCACCTTATGAGACTAACAAAAGTTTATTGAAACACAAAAAATGTTTCAATAAACTTCTGTTAGTATCATAAGGTGCTACAGTCTGTTCCTTGTTCTTTATGTACATGGACTAACACGGCTAACCCCACTTGTCCCGTGAATGTTGGATATAAAACACGCACAATTACTGAATCACGAATAAGGGCGGTATTATTCAAGATATACAGAAAATAACTACCCGATCAAAAAATAAGTGTGACCTGTAAAGAGAGGTAATAAAAGTGACTTTGAAGCTGTATAGAGTCATCAATCATCCTAAAAACGGCAGCTGTGTTCCGCAGGAAGGGCCTTAATTAGATTCTTAGAGCCACTCGGATTAAGCACCTTTGTCCCATAGCCTGGTAATGCATGGAAGGCATGGACTTATTGCCGATAACGATCCAATGTGATGGATAAAAGTGTTTTCCTGGCGATTTCTAAACGGGCGGAAACCCTCGCCCTTCGAAATACTCGGTCATTTGTGATGCAAATAGCTGGCAATGGGTCTATGTACTCGGGTGTACCGGTTTTATGAGGCGTGGGAGTGAGTGCTACATTGGGGGGGATTGGGGGCAAATATGAATGGGCAACAATGCGGATAAGAGTTCTAGCGGTTAATCGTCCATGACGACTGTATTTGCCTTTTTAAAGTAATTTATTAAAATGCTAATGATGCATATCATGCAGGATTACGCATGAATAAGTGATGCTACTGAGATATTCGTAACATTTTTCAGCGTCTGTGGCAGTTTGTTTCGTAGAAAATAACTAGAATTTCTAGAAATTCACTAGAAAAATCTTTTATTTCATATACGACTGACTATGATTAATTAGGACACACAGGAAGGAAAAAGAATCAAGATAATGTTTCGTGACACGTGTACGTACTTCACAAGATACCAAGAATACCGAAACTAATGGAAATTTCACACAATCATGATTTGGTATAAATTACCAAATCATAAATGACATTGTATATTTCTGAGCTTTACGAGAATTTGTGTAAATCATATATGACATGGTGCAAGCCACACATAACATAGTACAAGCCACACATAACACAGTACAAGCCATACATAACACAGTACAAGCCACATATAACATGGTGTAAGCCACATATAACATGGTGTAAACCATACATAACATGGTGTAAGCCATACATAACATGGTGTAAACCATACATAACATGGTGTAAGCCACATATAACATGGTGTAAACCATACATAACATGGTGTAAACCATACATAACATGGTGTAAGCCATACATAACATGGTGCAAGGCATAGAATTTACATATAACATGGTATATTTATGTGAGCTAGACTGGTAAAGCATGGTGTAAGCTACATATACCATTTAGTAACCAGTACATAACATTTCTAGAGTCACAGATAACATACTGTACCGGTTATAAAATTTGAGTGGAAGTTACCGTAATTTCGCAATTGTCACGATTTTTTATTAATCGCTAATTTAAATTCCAAATTACATCGATATATATACAATATTAATTACATTGGCATATACCTACAGCATTGATTACCTCGGTATGAACTTACACTTTTGCTTACATCATTATACACTTACGTTATCGATTACATCGAAATACACTTACATTACAATATAGATTACATTGGTATACACTTACAATATTGATTACATCGGTATAATATACTTACAATATCCATTACATTGGTATGTACTTACATTATTGATTACATCGGTATATACTTACATTATTGATTACATCGGTATACCTAAAAAGTTGCTTTAACTTTTAATACTTCCTTTCAACATAATCATACAAATATATAGTGAAAACAGAATTTTATACTGTACGTGTTTCGACTGATCTTTACTATGTGTAACTCTGTCTACATTGTGTAATCATTTAATTATTTGTGTCTCTTGTTGAATAAGACAAATAAATACAAAATACACCCTTACAATATTGATTAAAATAATAATACTAATATCCAGACATTTATATAGCGCATTCATGGCACACGCCGCCAAATGATGCTTAACCCTTACCACACTGACATCTGTACTTCACATTACTATAGCAATTCAATTCTATGACAACAGAGTGCGAAGGGTTAACATTTGAACACTAATACATAATTGATATATATATAAACTAAACTGAAATGTACGTATATTACAGAGGTATACCCTTATAAAATTTACAGTGACTAATTTCAATATGAATCCTTCTCAATATTTCACTAGAAAATAACTAGAATTTCTAGAAATTCACTAGAAAAATCTTTTATTACATATACGACTGACTATGATTAATTAGGACACACAGGAAGGAAAGAGAATCAAGATAATATAAAAAGCCTGGTTTCTAATCACACCACTGGTGTCTATATAGCGAGACAGACAAAGATAGACATAAGTCTTTAAAAAACAAAATATACAGCATTGATTATAGTCATAAATATGTGAATGGTAATTAGGATAGCCAATGTAGTTCTATAAATAGCTGGAGAGAAATGCACAGGAAAAAACCTATACCCCTGATGGGACTCGAACCCACAACCCCCAGATAACCGGTGTGGTACTCTACAAACTGAGTGGTAGTAGTCAAATAGTTATCTGAAGGAAGTAAATTTGTCCGTTTAAGCTTAACCATGTTGAATCTTGGTGGTTTTTATATAAGCTACTTCCAGGATGACAGCACACTGTAGTTCACCCAATTGACACATTGATGCCTCTCAAAGTAATGTGTTTATAAGCACCTACCAGATGATACCCATCGAAATTGAGGATATATTATTACATTAGGCAGTTTTATAACACCTGAGTAACATGTCTGATCGATAGCGCCAACCCCGAGACCAGGTAAAATAATCGCATTGTGAGAGAATCGCTTGTCATAATATACTTGCATCAATCTATAAAGGTTATTTCTATTTTTTATAAATCATAAGACGGGAGGGTTTGCAAGGGGGAGGGCTCTCAATCAATAATTATAAGTGTTTGCCAGTGGCTGACAGGTGTCACACCGGTTAATGAGAGGACACACCCAGAGATACCTGGAAATCATGAAATCATTAGCGAGTTGCTACTGCCGCCACAATCCACACACAGATTTATTGATTAATTTGACCAAAATAAATATTCCATGTATTACTGTAAAGCGAAAATTAGATATGTATTACGTGGAAAAAAGGATATGGAGATACTTTTGCTAGCTGCCCCAACATAAGTGCGATACTAAGGTATAGCAGTATATGGGGGTTCATGAATAAAGATGGCACCCAGGAGCAGAGACAGTTGAGCAGAAGAAATGGTGAACGAAATGAAAACCTGAGAAATGATAGAATAAAGTGCTCCGAGATCGGGGGTAAAGAGCTAAAAAGAAGGAAATGAAGAAGAGAAAAAAAGAGACTGTGGACGAAGAACTAAGAAATAGAGAGAAATAGTACTGCGAAGTAACCCAGAGATAGAGATCTAAGAAAAGGTCAAGGTTTGTCAATTTTCCCCATGAAGGTTGGATGCCAAATGTAGAAAATGGCTCCCGCAGTAGTTACAGCGATGGTGTTTAACCTCTCTAGAGCACCGTAAGTTTGTCAACTATACACCGAGGAGAAAAATAAGAGGCTTGCTCATCAATCTGACATCAACAACAGGAAAAGTCGATGGTTGTATGAAGCACGACAAACCGAAGACATAGAAATTCATCGCGCGAACAAATGAAAGGACCAAATGAACGACAATTAACTGATGCGATAGCCGGGCATGATGACTGGTCGGATGGACGAAGCCGTAGAAGGGTAGAATGGAGCGAGTGAAGTATGGAGGAACACGAAGGTGCGATAAAGGTATGAGTGACACGTCACTCTCGCCGGTATTGTTTGATGGAACACTCGGATGTATGATGACTATGTAGTGCAGTCAGACAAATGATTTATGATCGTAAGGCGTCGATGACTAAGGCATCAACAATGTTGGTTAGAGCGGACCATTGCCTTACCACGCGGTATTGCTTAAAAAATAACACGGAATAGATTGGCAATGTACAACCGCGTCACCCAAGTTTTGGTTGGTGGACTAACGAAGAAGCAACAATTGCTATTCCATCGAAGAAATTTTTCAACTTTTCAAGAATAAACTTCACTAATGAATCATTTCACCATATTGAAATGATGGAGTGGATGATTAGGTAAACCTCAACATATTATACTTAATAGTAGAAAATTCATACAGTCAATGCCCTCCCAATACACAAGTAAAAAATAAAAACATGGAGATACAGAAACAAAACACTTCGGTGTTGCATTATAGAAGTTGAAGTCTCAAGTTATGGAAATACAGCAGGGAAGAAGGGACAATGAACCATATACCTGCTGTGTGGGTAATAATTCTGTATAACTGTGTATAGTTTTTGATACGCCGAATACATCTTGGTTACCTATAGATAATCATCAGAAACTATTCCTTGTTATTATACACTAGTTATTTTCAGTTCACGGGAGCAATTCCAATGGTACAGCAGTGGGTTTTCCGATTAGCAGGGAATGAGAGTTCGATGTGAAGACCATTCTTCAAGTCACTGATTGCCTAAGGCTATGCAAATATAGGTTGTGATGGAATTTGCTAATATCAGCAAACACAACAATCTGCAGGCGTGGAGCGAGTCTAAGCCAGTGATTGATCCGTGCCATTAATTCCGCGTCTATAAATCCAACGATGCTTTTATAAGTAAAGACTGAAAACTCGGTTCCCACTCCCCGCCTTCCCGTAACACGGGGCCCCGCTCGCTGCGCTGCAAGTGAAAACGCGAAATTGAGTTGTCCAAATAGATTGGTGCAAACGCTCGCTGAGAAATGTGCTTACAGAGGTGATGGAATGTGTTTGGTGACGGCGTGTCAGATGCCTAGCCGGCTAACTTATGGAGTTCCACAGACTGTTGTATTGATCACAGAACTGGTGGAAATGCCAACGACAGCCTAGCTATGGAGTCACATGGAGATGAATAGCATTTGAAATTTTATAATGTGAACATTCCATTAACCCTTAGTACACTGAAAACTGTACATCGCCTTACTCAACCAATACAATTCTGTGACAACAGAGTGCTAAGGGTTAAGAAATGATTACCCAACAGAATATTTTACAGGGCTTCCCAACTTACAGCTCACATGTGGCTCGTGACGCTTCAGGGAGTCCCTTAGTTAACAGGTTATCCAACCTTCTTGGGCCGTAGTTCGTTCCATTTGCTGTGAATTCTAGCTAGTAGACCGTGGTTCCATCCCCAATCCGGCAGCTATACAAGTTGACAATCAACTATCAAAAAATTAGCAAAGCGTACAACATGGGTAGACCCTCAATTGGTATATAGAACGAGTGGCGTGAATGGTCACTCCTGTGTGATTCGCTGTAAGCAATTTCACCACCATAATAATTTAAATACGGCAAATCCATCGTTGTATTATCCACAATATATATGGAATTAGATAGGCCCCACAGATGCCAGGAAGCCTCTTTCATTCCAGAATTACCTTGGTCTAACAGAATATTTCCAACTATTATTTCCACTCTTTTCTACTGTGAATAGACACCTTAATTAAAATTAGTGTACGTATCAACATGAACTGTCAACTGATGAACTGTCAACTGATGAACTGTCAATCAAAAGAGTAGCTAGGTATGTACAATTTTTCGTAGTATAATGCATTGTCGGCAAGATGGAATGGAGATGCCATTTTGAGATTTTTGATGAAGTTATTACGAAGATAAGGACCAGTATTGATGATCATAAAATATTTACAACTATTCATGCTTCGAGCAAGATTGCAAACGTCTTGCACCGTGACCATATCGATACACCCGTATCACGCGATTCGCCCGCCCACCCACTCCCAGGGGAGACCAATCATGCAAACATCGGGAGAGATAATTTAGAAATTAATTCCCGCGGATGTGTAAAGATCGGCCGCGATGCATCACGAATCGCGATGTTTGCGGGATGAGCACCGACGGCGACAGTGTGACGACTTCACCGCCGGAACGTGTCGACAAAACCTCCCGAGACGGGTCCGCTTATGCGAATTATCAGAATGGAGAGAATACCCCCCCGTTTTACCGGGCGGGCGGGCGTGTGCCGTAATAGTCTCATTGCTTATTCATGGTAATTGCGCCCCACTGGTGCGCTCACGTGCATGACCCAAACGGTAGTTGAGCCAGTTTAGCCCTTATCTTTTATTACTCGTGGTTGTCTGTTCGCACCTCCGACTAGACGGGTATCATTTGCCAGTTACACATGACTGATGACAGCAGACGTATCCCCTTTTGATGTGATATTTGATGAATATGGCTGACAGGGTTATGTAAATGTATCGTTACCCAATCACGTACCGTAGCATCGTGACACCGAAACCGATGACTTGAATCAAACCATTTTACGTCGGTGAAGAATTGACCATGTCGTAACCGGGGCATAACGTTGCTGGTCCATACAATAACTACTCCATATCGTACCTAGTCTATCCCAAACAATCTCGTGACACGTTTTGTGATAAAAATGTAGGCACAATACAGGGGTAATGCGATTTATAGTTGTTCAGCCCCACTACAAGACATTCTGCAGTACGGGGGAACTTGTAGCTCATGCAAGCTATGTGACAACTACCCACAATCAGTCAATATTTATCAAATGACTGGTACTAATCTAGTCGCCATGCTGGTAATAGGTCAATCAATGGTGATAGGTCAATCAATGGTGATAGGTCAATCAATGGTGATAGGTCAATCAATGGTGATAGGTCAATCAATGGTAATAGATTCGTTTCTGAACACTCAGACACTCAGAATTTAGACAATGAGGTGTCCATGTGTGTGGGCGGAGGGGGGGAATAGTGACACAAAATTAATATAATAATAAGTAATCTTTGTTTCAACCCCAGCAGTTCTCAAGCTATGGAATATATATGTATGCCAGTCATTGTTTATCATAACTCAGGAGAGGATATGCAAACACTGGAGCAAAAATATAAACTATCGTTGATAAGATTGTCTTTCTGTCATTATATATAATGTTATAATATAATGTCGTTAATAATTATGTTGAATGTTTTCATGTGAAATTCTATATCACATGGATAATAAAATAAAGGAGGGAGTTATATACAGTATTTACAGATCCCACCACATTCCACTCCACCTTTCCTACAACATTACCGCTTATCTTTCCAGATCCACAATATAGGAGGAATTTTACAATAAAAACAACAAACGGCACCTGGCACTATATTGGTACACATGGCAAAGCTGCAGAATTTCTCTGGATTATTAGTTACATCATGCAATCACCCTGCCAGTTGAACATTAGATAGCCATACAATTAACTCCAGTCTGAGTCATAGCTGTAAGAAGAGCGTTTGGAAACACGGAGTCAGTTACCATTTAAAAGTTGCACAATTTACACAGAGGACATGTTACTAATATATATATATATATATATATATCCCCAATGAATTACATAAAATTTCTTAGTGGTGAGCCAAGGTCATAAAAAACAATTTCTTACAATCATAGAGATTTTGTAGTATAGAATTTAGACCAAGATTGAGTTACTGGCAGCATTATTCATACGCACCATCTGTTTTAGCTTTAGAACTGCTATAGTTCCAGTTCTTGCAGCGTTATTGGAGACCACATAACAATTGTACACTAAACGATGCAGAATTTTGTAATGGTAAACAGGGAAAACGGTATAAACAACTTGTGAATCGCATTATACAACCGCATGTAAGCATCTAACAAAGTAATATTGCACCAAGTCATGTAAGACGAAAACTATCCATTATGGGATCATATGGTTTGGTGATAAATAGCATCTTGCTATTGCGAGATCATTATATCAGCTCAAAAAAAATATTTGAAGGGAAATTTTCCTTGGTAATGAAATGATATTGCCTACTACACTTGAATATGATATTAAAAGTGTGTGTGTATGTGTGTGTATGTATATATATATATATATGTATAATGCATAAAAGGAAGTTGGCCTATGTTGCTCTCTCTTTTAGAGTCCCAATGTTGTTATTGGAAGGTCATAGGTAAAGGCCTTTAGGGGCATTTTTGCCATTTGGTAAATATTTTAAATATTTTGCTCTCTATTATATAAATTATCACTCATAGTTATTTGTTCACAGTGTATAACAGAGTGGATGAGGCATAGAGGTGTGGGTTGCCATGTCGTAAATACGAAAATACAAATGTAACACCTTGTTGACTAACTATATAAGGATTAACACAAGCTTTCGTATATCAAGTATACTTCATCAGGTGCAATGA
>WURV02148911.1:0-37469 GCA_011762755.2 Epimenia babai | reverse complement strand
CTTGTATTCTGGCTCACAAGCTCAGTTTTTTCATGGAGGCTTCGTTTTGAACCCTTAAAAACCCATAGATAGAGTAATATGCCACATAGCGTAGGGACACGTGGCATGTGTCCTTCTTCAAGCATGGATGGACAGCCGTCCATCCCTACATCTAGAATGAATACATTGAACAGACCGAAGCAACCACCCATGACGAACCCCGAACAAGAAGCGGCACGACTGGAAACACGCATCGCCGAGCAAGAAGCAGAAGTCGCGCAGCTAGAAGCCGAGCTAAGCGAACTGCGGCAGGAGATTGCTGAATTCGAGGAACGCTTCAACCAAACCGTCAAGACTGTCGTCGATATGGTGGATGCAGCCAAAGCCGCCGTCGCCGCAATGGAACGTCAGCATCGGCAAGATCAAATGGGATTCGAGCGTCCAGAAGAACCCATCTGGCGCACCTCAGCTTCCGCAAATAAATCCGATTTTTCGAGAAAACAAAACGCCTCAAAATCCTCATTCACCCCCCCTGCTCAACCGATCACGAACGAACCTCCCCTACCCCTGAAGAAGCTCTATCGCCAACTCGCCCGCCGCTACCATCCTGACTTCGCTGTGGATGAGGCAGATCGGGAACGGCGCAACGAGATGATGCAGATGATTAACGAGGCATATGAAGCCCAGGATTTGGATGCACTCAGCGCCCTGCATGAAGCCTCACCTGCGAAAACTGAAGAGCGCCCGAGCCAAACGATTCCGCTTGCGGTACTGAAATTGCGGAAGTTGCGCGAGAAGCATTTCGACCTGAGTGAGCAACTCAGTGACTTGCGCATGGAGCGCAGCAACCTGCTCCACAGCGACATGATGGATCTCAAAATTCAAGACAAATTGGCGACGCTCAAAGGGCGCGACCTCTTGCAGGAAATCCGCGAGAGCCTGGACAAAGAATACTGGGAACTCATGCAGCGGTTGGATGATCTACGAAACGCCAGCGAGTAAACAACTTCCTTACCAACATAGAACGCATTTAACACAATCGTTCTATCCATTCATTTGCTTGTGCGTTATACTATTGGGATATATTTTGGGATAAACAACAACCGCCTGATCGTCTCATTTATCATCTAAAATTCGGCGGAAACTCCAAAGCACCATTTCATTGGATATGCATTTTCACCCGTAATCACGAAGAGAGGTCACCATTCATGATTATCAGTGTTCTACAGGAAAATCTTGCCAAAGGACTCAACATCGTTGGCAAAGCCGTTGAGAGCCGTCCGACCCTGCCCGTACTGTCGAATGTGTTACTCGTCGCTGATGGCTCCCGCCTTATGATCGCCGCCACCAACCTGAAGCTCAGCATCACCTGTTGGATCGGCGCGAAGGTCGAACAACCGGGCACGATCACCCTGCCTGCAAAAACATTCATCGAACTCATCAATAACCTCTCCCCCGAACGCGTCGACTTAAATCTAAACCCAACGACACATACTGTCCATATCACCTGTGGCGCGACCAACTCCAATATTCGTGGCGTTGATGCCGATGAATACCCGTCAATCATTCACGGTGAAGAAACCGGATTGACCCTTTCCGGCAAGGTGCTTCGCAGCATGATCCAACAGACGGTGTTCGCGGCAGCCAAAGACGACAACCGCCCGGTGCTTACCGGTGTCTATACGCAGCTTGAAGGCGATACGATGACGATGGCATCAGCAGATGGCTATCGGCTGGCGGTGCGAACTGCCCAATTGGAGCAACCTTTCAACACACCTGTTGAGATGGTGATCCCGGCAAATGCCTTAAGCGAAGTCGCCCGCGCCATCAGCGACGATGATGAAGAAGTGGCGATTTCCCTCCCGGACAAACGCGACATCATCACCTTCCATTTAAAGAACGTAGATATTTCCTCGCAATTATTAGAAGGTCGCTTCCCGGATTTCAGCGCGATCATCCCCAAGGGCTATATCACGTCTTCGGTGATGTATACGCAAGACTTGCTGCGAGCCTGCCAGCGTGCGGAAATCTTCGCCCGTGATAACAACTACAGCGCAACCATTTTCGTAAAACCAGCGGCAGGACCCAGCGAACCAGGCGAAGTCACGATTGCTGGTGAGAGTAAAGAACGTGGGGACAACAAGGGAATGCTCGATGCATCGGTAGAAGGCGAACCGCTGGACATCTCCTTCAACATTCGTTATCTGATCGATGTGCTACGGGCAGTGGATGACGAACGCGTGATCTTCCAGAGCAACGGTGCAGAAAATCCCGGTGTGCTGCGTCCGGATGCGCGGGATGACTTTGTCTATGTGATTATGCCCATGAGCCGCTAGCCCTTCCCTCCTACAGAATTCTGGTCGGAATGTTGCGGGCGTGCCAAACACATATGAGGCATCTGATGTTTCATATGTCCACAAGAGGATCATTTTATGAAACACCAAATACTTGAGCTTGCTTCGCAAAAAATCGCTTATTATGAAAGTACTGGTAAAGGACAGTCCGTCTTGCTGGTGCATGGCAATTCTTCCTCAGGCAAATCCTACCAACATCAACTAAACAGTGCCTTCGGGGAACAGTATCGCGTTGTCGCTCTTGATCTGCCGGGGCATGGCGAATCCGACCCAGCACCAGACATGGCAACGTATTCTTTGCCCGGTTATGCTCACATCCTCGCGGAAACTGCCGGGGCGTTACAGATGACCGATGCCATTTTTGTCGGATGGAGTCTGGGTGGTCATACAGTACTGGAGGCAGAAGATTTGCTACCTGATGCCAGAGGGTTCGTTATCTTTGGGACACCGCCACTGGCATTTCCGCCAGCGATGGAAAGCGCGTTCTTACCAGCGCCAGCAGTTTCGCTGGGCTTCAAAGCAGACATGTCCCCGGAAGAAGCGGAAGCTTACACAGGATCATTCTTCGCGCCCGATGCAGAAATTGACCTTGCGCCCTTCGTCGCCGATGCCTTACGCACCGATGGTCGGGCACGGGCAGGTATGGGAGCCAGTATCGCGCCGGATGGATACAAAGACGAAATCCAGATTGTGAACCAGCAAACGACGCCACTGGCGATCTTGCACGGTGCAGAAGAACAACTTGTCAACGCCGCATACATTGGTGAACTAGACATCCCGGCACTCTGGCGAGATCAGATACAGATGATTCCTGACGCGGGTCATGCGCCTCACTGGGAGCAGCCACAGGCATTCAATAATTTACTCGATGCCTTCATCAAGGACATCAGCAATTAGCCTCTCCCCGGGGCATGACACAAGATGTTGTGCCCTTTTGCTTCAGCCTAAAACACCCGACTACTGCATTCTGGTTCATTGATCAATCTCGCAATCGACCGGATTCCCCAATACTGCCTCAAGGCTTCTCATCCCAAACGCGTTTGAAACGGAATTATATCCCAAATGAAATCGTAGAAATTGCGCCATTTTATCCCAAAAAGCTTGGGATAACGGAACAAACGCTTTTCTAGCGTATCCCAAACTGAACCCCAATATATCCCAATATCCCAAAAAATCAGTTTACTAACTTACATGTTTATTAGTGACTCTGTTCAAAACTTTTGCCAACTGTTCAAAGTTTTGGACAGTTAATAGTTCTGTCTGTTCAAAACCTATAGTTTGCCTGTTCAAAACTTTGTAAGAAACCCCGTAATTGTCGAAAACTTTTGCCCCTCCTGTTCAAACTGTTCAAAAGTCCAGAGTTTTGAACAGGCTACCTGTTCAAAACTTTTTCCCAACATATCCCACATCAAATCCAAACTTTGGGAAATATGACCCCTGATGACCCCAAATTTGGGATAGGCTTTGGTTATATATCCCAAATAACGGGATGCATTACAAAGTTTTGAACAGTTTGAACAGCCCCTACTACTAGAACTACTACTTAATCTCTATAAATACACTGAGGATAACCTCTTTTTTAAAAACAGGATTCATCGCACAAACACACGGAAGATGCTACAATCAAGAAATCGTAGAAGCATTAAGATATTGAGTTTTTCATGGTACGACAAGATTTAGAAGAACGCATAGCAAGACTGGAAAAACGGGCACGAATTTTAGAAGAACTGGCAGAGATCAGTACTGCGCTAAATTCGCGTGTACAGATCGAACCACTGCTCGGTCATATTATGGAAGTGGCTGTAGACATTACCGATTGTGGAGCAGCTTCCGTCATTTTATGGAACAACAACAGCCAGCAATTATTTTTTGCGGCATCGACCAGCGAGACCGCTTCGCAACTCATCGGTACAAACGTGCCGATGGATAGCATCGCCGGACGGGTCTTGCGCGAAAATCGAATCATCACCGTCAACAATGCGCGGAATGATCCTCGGCATTCTGATAAAGTTGACAAACGCATCGAATTCGAAACACGTTCTTTGTTGGCTGTCCCTATGACCTATAAAGATCAGGTTATCGGTGTGGTGCAAACGCTCAATAAAAAAGAGCTTCCCTGGACAGATGATGACGAATACTATCTCGGCATTCTGGCGGCGCAAGCAGCCGTTGCCATCGAAGGTGCGCAACTGGTTATCGAGCTACGCAAGGCAAACGAAGAACTGCAAGAATCCGATAAGTTGAAAAATAACTTCATCGCGATCGCCTCCCATGAATTGCGGACACCGTTGGGCGTGATTATGGGGTATGCCAGCTTCTTACAGGAAGAGACCAGCGAAGAAGCACAGGATCATGCATCTAAAGTGTTAGAAAGTGCGCTGAAACTCCGCCAGATTATCGAAGACATGGTGAACCTGCGTTACTTGAAGCAGCACGAAAGTGAAATGACTCGTATCCCAATCACGGTGCAAGATTTGCTACAAAGCATTGAGCGCGATACGCTGACCATGATCGATATTCAGCATCATGAACTCAATGTCCTCATGCCCAGCGAGGATTGCTCCGTCACTGTCGATCAAGAACGTTTGTCGATGGCGATGACGAACCTCGTCAATAATGCGATTTCTTTTACGCCACCCGGCGGCAAGATCACGATCCAGTCGGAAAAGAAAGATGAAGAGGTTTGGATCAGTGTGACAGATACGGGCATTGGCTTAGATGAAGAGCAGCTAGAGCGCATCTTTGTCGAGTTCTATCAAGTAGAAGATCATATGATCCGGCATCATGGCGGGCTGGGCATTGGCTTGAGCATCACACGATCGATTATTCAAGCACATGGTGGACGTATCTGGGCAGATAGTCCCGGCAAGGATCAGGGGACGACCTTCACCTTTTCGCTGCCCATAACTGCATAACATGACACACTGCATGCGATAACAAGTTCGAACAAACAAGGAGGAGCAGGATGAACGTCTCATTTACTTGGCTTTCCCATTCTGGCTTTACAATGAACATCGGTGGGCATTCCATCGTGATTGACCCATTCCTGACTGGAAACGGCTTAGCGCCCATTGCCGCAGATGAACTCGACGCAGAACTTATTCTGTTAAGTCATGCGCACGGCGATCATGTCGGTGATTCGGTCGATATTGCCAAACGCACCGGAGCGACCGTTGTCTGCAATAACGAGATGGGGAACTGGTATCTGGCGAATGGTGTCGAGAATGTCGCACAGGTTAATCCCGGTGGCACATACGACGCGGGCTTTCTGGAAGCCAAATGGACAGTTGCTTTCCATAGCTCATCGTTTCCAGATGGAACCTATGGCGGCGAAGCGAACGGCTTCGTGATTAGTGCGGCAGGTAAAAAATTATACTTTGCTGGCGATACGGCGCTGTTTAGCGATATGAAGTTGATTGGTGAGGATGGACTGGATGTTGCCTTCCTCCCGATTGGCGATGTATTCACGATGGGCGTAGCCGATTCGATCAAGGCGATTAAGTTCTTAGATCCGCGTTATGTCGTGCCCATGCATTACAACACCTTCCCGCCCATTGTTCAGGATGTGGTGGAATGGGCAGAACGCGTAAACCGGGAAACAGACGCGCAACCGATCGTCCTTGATCCCGGTGGGCAGTATCATCTGGACTAGACGCTCCTTCTGTTGAAATGATGGCATCCGCTTGCGATGCTCTCTCCTGGAATAAAAGTCAGGCTGGTAAGCAATTGCCAGCCTGTTTCTATTGAGGCAAGACTATCATTTCTCATGCCACACAGATAAAATCCCCGCAATTAAGATAATCAACAGAACCGCTTCGGGTTCGAGGGTTCCAGACCATGCCTTTTATTATTCCCCTTTTCATCGTCACGCTGCTGCTCTATATCGTCCTGAATTATCTGGGGCTTATTCGACACGTTTCGGTTTCGGCAAAGCGTCTCTTCTTTGCCTTGACGAGTGTCGGCATCGTGCTGGGGATCGCGCAGTTGGGAGTAACCCTTTCCCCGAGCAAGCCGAACTTTTGGACGTGGCTGCTCGATGGTAACCAGGAATTTTCGTTGGGCACGATGTTTTCTACCATGCAATTAGCCCTGACTTTTGTTCTCGCCTTTTGTATCGTCCTCTTTGGCAAAACTTCCGAAGGGCGACAACGAATCTACTGGCTGTTCATGGCTGTCGTGTTTCTCGTCCTGACGATCGATGAGTCCGGTTTTTTCCAGATACACGAAACGATGGATGCGATTGTATGGCGGTTAGGGTATAGCATCATCGGTGGGCTGCTGGCGCTGGGCGCAGCGCTTCTGTACTGGTTTCGCTATCGCAAGGAATTCCGTCTCTTTGCCTTCTTCCTCGTGGGGTTGGCAATGATGGGCGCAAGCGGCATTTTTCTGGAACATATCATTCAGCAGAATATTTGCAAAACGCCATCGCTTGGTATCACCTGCAATCACTATTTTGTGATTGAAGAGTTTTTGGAAAGCGCTGGTGGCAGCATGGTCTTAACGGCTGTGTTTGTCTTTGCGCAGTTGTTCATGACGGATCGCGGTTGGAAAGTCGCGAAACCGGGGCTGGTCGTTTTCGGGGCTGGTGTATGGCTCTGGATTGCTGGCAGCCTCTGGGTGATGCCATCGATCGAAGCGCGCTTTCTGGCAACACCTGTGGAAGTCAATTACTTTGATGGAACGATGAAACTGATCGGCTATCGTCCGTCATCGGACGTTGTTGCGCCGGGGGATGTGCTGGTTGTCGATCTGTATTGGATTGCGGAAGAGTCGATCGCCAAAGATTATCACTGGTCAATTCGCTTGCTGACCAAGCCAGATGCAGCAACCGTTGCCTTCAAAGATTACGCCCCCTATGCACAATATCCTTCGTCTGCCTGGCTTACGGGACTTGTCGTCAAGAAGTCCGTCACGGTCGAAATTCCTGTAGACGCGCCGTCTCCCGCCAGTTATTCGATTGCTTCCAGTATATGGCGCAACACGGCAAATCCGACCTTTTACGAATATGATGATACGCAGCAACAACCGCTCGATCCCTATCTGGTGATCTTAGGTTCGATCCCCTCTGTATCGTCGGCTGCCCTGCCCTCTCCGCCTGTTTCAACTGAGTATCACTTTGCCAATGATGTTCTGCTAACGGGGTATGATTTGCCGGAGACACTGCAAACCGCCTCAGAGATGTCTGTCGAATTCTGGTGGCAGACGCGTGCCAACACACGGGAATCATATGTACAGTTCATTCACTATATTCTGAAAGAAGATCGCTCGGTCGCCTTTGGTATTCTCGATCAAGAGCCGTTTGCCGGGCGTTTCCCAACCAGTGATTGGTCGCCAAATTCAGCTTTTTCAGATCGCTGGGAGATCATGCTACCGGACGAAGTTGTGCCCGGCGAATATGAGGTCTTAACGGGATTGTACGAGGCAACGACGGGCAACCGATTACCCGTCACAGACGCTGGTGGGCAGCCTGTACCGGATTATGCAATCGTATTGGGAACAATCGTTGTAGAAGAAGCTCCATAAGCGGAGCAACCCGATTTACACGTGAATCTAAGTCGGTGTTGAATCATCGATTACGCTGATTCACAGACTCCGCCAGCGATGTGGTCGGCAAGTGTTTGTCCGGCGAGGTCGTGCCCCGCTTGATTCCAATGCGTATCGTAGGTGTAGTATAGTTGCTCTCCCCGTGCCGCAGCTTCATCAAATGCCGGCAACAGATCGATGAAATGAACGCCGCTCGCTTCTGCCGCTTCCTTTATAATCGTATTATGTACAGTGCGGTTGGCAATGAGTTCATCATAGGATAAGGGTAATTCGCCAAAATCTCGTTCGACACTTTTGAGGACGCCATCCCGTTGCTCTGGGACGACGTAGGACAGGTACACTTGCGGCTTGCTGGGGAAAAAGGCGACGATGATACAGGTGTCCTCTGTGCTGGCTGATTGGATGTCTGCCCAGCTTTGAATGGTGATGTCCAATGCGGGGGATGGTTTCCATTTTTCTACCGGGTCGCCGAGCCTCCAGATATAGCCATTAAAGAACACCATATCAACCAAGGCTTCATTCAAATTCAACTGGATCGGGTACACAAAGGGTCCCTCATGTTCGTTGATCCAGGGCGTTTCGTTTTCGCCACTAACGGACTGATTGATGTCCCGCGCCAATTCTGGCAAGATAAATTCCGCCGCATTTTGGCTGGCACGAGCATCGGTCAGATCGTTGCCAGCGAAGAATCCGATGATGACAATGTTGGCATCGCTTGCTGCTCCGTACGCTTGCATAACCCGCGCTTCTTCTGGCGGTCCGTATCCCCGGAAACCAAGATTGCGAACAGATAAGCCACTGGCTGTTGCCAGCACATCTGTCCAGGGAAGGGCAACACCCGTCGCTTCTGTATAAGAATCGCCCAGCGCCAAAATGTCGTATTCGGAGCTTGGACGAGCCGGAACACGAAAGCCATCATCATCCCAGGTCAGTGTGTGGCGGCTCAAAACTTCTGTGGGATTTTCTGGCGGGGCGACCAGATGCGGCTGATGCAGAAACAAATCTCCCATACCTGCGATGTACTCGACCGTTCCCAAATCAACACCTGCCATCTGCTGGTTGGCTGCGGGGGCAATCATAGGATATACGAGGAGAATCAACACAACAGCAAATAAGCTACCCCCCAATATCAGGGCGAGTTTCGAGAACCAATCTTTACTAATCTTCGGCATAATCGCAGGTTTTCCTCAGAGAATGGCTTTGAGCTTCAATAATTAGGCATTTCCATGAACTTCGATGGCTATATTATCTACGATTTGCCCGGGATTGTATTCTCAATCATCTCCACGCCTCTAATTCTCTGTGTCTCTGTGTTAAAAATTTCTCATAAACCGAGCGCTGGCTCATACGCGATCATTTTCTCACGCCAGTCAGCAGGAAGGGGGATGGTCTGTTCTGTTGCGTAATCATAAGCCACCATGACAGAGGTTGCATTGGCGGCGATGTGTAGTTCTCCATCTTTCATACGCGTGATGAGGTATTCGAGGTCGAAGCTCTTCGTTCCCATGCGGGAGCAGCGTGTATACACCCTTATTTCGTCGCCAAAGGCAATCGGCAGCAGATAGTCGATTGTGGTCTTCGCCAAAATCATGCCCAGACCAGACCAATCGCCTGTCCATCCACAAACATCTTGCACATATAGGATGCGCGCCTGTTCCGTATAGGTCAGGTATTTGGCATTGTTCAGATGTCCCATCGCGTCAAGATCAGCGAAGCGGACGGTGATCGGTGTATGGTGGCGAAAGCCATTCGGAGCGATTAATTCAGGCATGATCTTGTAAGGCTACTTTCATTTCAGTGAGGATGTCATCAGGAGGATTCAAGGCGCTGGCTCCTTTTTGCAGGAAGCTCGCGATCGTTTGTTGTCCGCCGCTATCGGTACAGGCGCAGCCCGGTTCGTCGTACCATTGGATGAGCTTGTCATCTAAATCGACCGTGACCCCCATCGCACCATTGGTTGCATCATCACGCCACATCCAGCTTGTTTGTGGAGATTCGCTCGCGTGCTATTCCTCATCTTCCTTGCGTAGCAATCGTGGTGGTTCATTTATTTTGAAGTGATTGGTGATGATGTCCAGCGACTTTTCGGCAAAACGCTCCATGTCTGCCCATTCGTCCGATGCACCCATATTGAGATGCCCCTCCGTAAAAACGCCCAGAAAGTGTGACCCGCCTTCGGGCATTTTGTTTCTCTCAGCAGCCACTGCCATAACAGCTGTCAGACTGTCCACTTCGTCCCGGGGATTGAAGGCGTACACAACCATGATATGAGCGTATTGGATCATGCCGGTACTGACACAATCAGTCAGGAGGGTCGCCAGGAAGGGACCAATACGATAACTCCGCTCGTGTCGGGCATCGCTGATTTGTGGTAAATACATCATTTCCCCCTGTATCGACAATCATATCGGGCGAAGGATTACGCGAGTTCGACGAGGGTTTGTCCCCGCTCGACAATTTCTCCCTCATCCACGAGCAGGCGTTGAACGATGCCATCGCTGGCTGCTGTCACGTGAATTTCCATCTTCATCGCTTCCAGAATAACGAGCGTTTGCCCCTGTGTTACGCTGTCGCCATCCGCCACATGTACAGCGATCACCTGTCCGGGCATAGGGGCAGTCAGGTTGCCGCTACTGCCGGATTGTTTACGCCGACGTGCCCGATCATCGACGACATCCAGCGTATAGTGCTTGCCCTCGGCATGGATGTATCGCTGTTTCTCCTGTGCCGTGCTGTGTACGATCACGCGTTGTTGACCGATTTCCAGCAGCCAGCCTTCGTTCGCCAGTGGCGTAGCCGCAAAAGTATACGAATGCTCCCCGATGGTTGCTATGAATGTTCCATCGGGCTGTTGATCCAATTGGAGGGAATAGGTATTCCCCTGATGTTCGTAGGTATAGTTCAAAGCGATCTAGTCTTCTGTTTTCCCTGAGAGATCTGGATTATACTCGTTGATGATGTTTTCGGCACGTTGTCGAACGAGAAAACTCTCGCCAATAACCGGGGCGGGATGCTGCAAAGCACGGTTCAATAAAGCGATTTTACCCGCCAATCCGAAAATTGTCTGACCGCGACCAGGGGCTAAACACGTCGCCATCGGAGCTTGCGTCGGCTGTTGGCTTGCTGGCGAAATTGACTTGCTCGCTCAGGGCTGCCGCGATTAGAGCTAGATCTGTCGGTTCCAGGATTGCTGGCAACAACGCCTCCAGATGGGCATCCACAAAATTTGTATCCACATCGCCAGCGATGAAGGCGGGATGTGTCAGTAGCGCCTGCAAGAAATCAAGATTTGTCGTTGTGCCCAGAAGAATCGTATCGTGGAGCGCCTGCTGCATTCGGGTGATTGCCAATTCCCGCGTGCTGTCCTGTACGATGACTTTGGCGATCATCGGGTCATAGTGAATCGTGACCTCATCGCCGGATTGAATGCCTGCATCTACTCGGATGCTTGCGCCAGACGGGGGCACAAATTGCAAAATTGGACCGATGGCGGGCAGGAATTGATTGTGAGCATCTTCCGCATACAAACGGCATTCGATGGCATGTCCTTGCTGGCGCAGATCAGTTTGCGCGAAAGGTAGCGCTTCCCCGGCGGCAATCGCCAGTTGTAGCTTCACAATATCGATGCCTGTCACCATTTCAGTGACGGGATGTTCCACCTGCAAGCGGGTGTTCATCTCCAAAAAATAGAAGTCGCGATCTGGCGTGACGATGAACTCGACCGTGCCCGCATTGACGTAACCCACTGCCTGCGCCGCATTCACCGCTGCTTCCCCCATGCGCTGGCGCATCATGTTGTCGATGAAGGGCGAAGGCGATTCTTCGATGATTTTCTGATGACGGCGCTGGACACTGCACTCGCGCTCGAAGAGATGCACCGTATTGCCATGCGAATCCGCCAGCACTTGAATTTCGATGTGACGCCCGGATTCGATATAGCGCTCCAAAAAGAGTCGATCATCCCCGAAGGCGTTTTGCGCTTCGCGCCTTGCTCCGGCGATTGCGTCGGGCAAATCAGCCGCTTGTGTGACAATGCGGATGCCTTTGCCGCCGCCTCCTCCGGCTGCTTTCACCATTACCGGAAAGCCAACTGTTTCGGCTGCTGTCAGCAAATCGTTATCCGTCGCTTCATCTGCTTGAAAACCGGGTACAACGGGAACATTCGCTCCCTGCATGAGGGCGCGGGCTTCTGTTTTCACGCCCATTAGTTCGATGGCTTCGGGCGGCGGACCGACCCAGACCAATCCCGCATCCAGCACCGCTTGGGCGAAAATAGCCGACTCGGACAAAAACCCATAGCCGGGATGCACACTATCGCAACCTGCTTCATTGGCGACAGCGATCAGTTTGTCGATATTGAGGTAGCTTTCGGCAGGTGAAGCCGCACCGATGGGATACGCCTCATCCGCAAGCTGTACGTGCCGCGCTTGTGCATCCACGTCTGAATAGACAGCGACTGTTGTGATGCCCATTTCTCGGCAGGCACGGATGATGCGGACAGCGATTTCGCCCCGGTTGGCGATCAAGCATTTTTGGAGCATGGGCGTTTCCTGTACATGTTTTAGACGACGTAATGATACCCAATGTCAGGGATTGCACCAGATAGGGCTGTGAATTCATCGTTAATAAAGGGAAATTTGGCAAAGAATGTTCGTCCAATCAAAAATACCTCACTCTAAACAAGAATGAGGTATCCTGGCATTCTGAGTCCGGAAATTATTGTGGTGTTTCACCAATCCATTGAGAGATATTGACCAGGTTATCAATCTCTTGTTCGATGCGGAAAAGTCCCAGTGGTGCGTTAGGATCACCATCATAGCGAAAGATACGCTTATAATCGTAATGCCATGTGAGGGATGTCGTAGCTGTTGGATGGTCTGTGATTAGGCGGTTATTATATTCATTTTGCCAATCAAAATAACCGGTCAGCGCCATTCTTTCCGCAAGGGATGTCACCATGTCAGCCTCGATCTTGTGAATTCGTATACCAACTACATCGACATTCTTAATGCCCATGTAGACCACCGTTCCATCACTATATAGCACAAGATTGTAAACCGGGCAGAAGCCGAAGCACTCCCCACGCTCTAACGTGACAATGGGATTGATTTCCTCGGTGAAACCTACGATCGGCACGTCGCTACCGGTCAATAGATTTGTGCCAATAACGAAGTCCACCCATGCTTCCAACGAAGATAAAGCAAGAGGCGCACGACTATCCCCCAGATAATGGTTAATTTGTTTGGTTTCGCCATTATGGGTGACTGATGTAATCACATAGGGCATATCGGTAATCGCCATATATATGTATTCATCATTCCAGTCAAAATAGCCAGCATCCACAAAACCGTTGACCAGTTCCTGTACGACATCCGGATCAATGTTTAATGTATGTGTGCCGATCGTTGAAACATGATCCTGTCCTTCAAAAATCACGGTTCCATCTTGATACACAGTAACGGTATAAACCGGGCATGTGCCGAAACATGGAGTACGAGAAAGGGTTAACGCGACATCACCATCTGCACCCTGCGCGACTGCTAGTGAGGTAAGCAGCGCCAGAAGGATTGTAACCAGTATAGAACTACGCATGTTGTAAAGCTTACTCCTTAATATCGATAGACTTACGTATGCAAAAAATCTGCACTTATCGATATAGACGTTTATTATGCGGAAATTGTTCCATTATTTTTGGGGGGCGATGTAATGTCAGGAATGCACCAGATAGGGCTGTGAATTCGTGGAAAGCCGCCTATGGTTGCAAAGCCATAGGCTACGCAAAATGCGCTTTTTGTTTTGAACAATGCGAGCTATATCAGTTCCTCAAGCAGGTCGCGTAATACTAGATTGCGATTTTGGGGAGGCGTTTTTTCCAGCGCTGCGATGATTTGTTGGGCGGTGTAAACGAATGGGATTTGCTGGAGCTTGTTTAGGACATCCTGATCTAATGAAATCTCAGGGAACTTTTCCTCTAATATCGAGGGTAGTTCTTCCTGAATATATTCCAGTCGATCTTGGTAATCAACTGAAAGCAATACATTTGGCAGCTCCTCTTTCGAGGCTTCTTCAATACCACGCTCAACCAATTCCAACATCAGCCCCGACCCTGCATTATAGATATGTGCTAACTCTTGTGAGGATAAGGGACGCTCTATTTGGGATTCAGCAATTTCTTTTAGCGCATCGCAATACAGAATATATATATCGGCAGATGAACGATTTGACATCTTATTCAACGCTGCTTTCGACTCCACCCTGCTCCCCGGTATAGAGCAGAAGGGTATATATAAAGAAGATCAGCCCACTTTAGCCAGCCGCTATTGTAGCACTGAAGAAATATCGATGGTGGGATCAGATTGTGCTAAGAGCGCGAGGGCGTGGTCATATGAATTTGCATACATGACCGATTTCTTTGCATTCTTGAGGAAAATACTGGCAAAAAATCGTACAAAGCGATTACCACCTATAATGATGAACTGTTGTAAGTTTGGATGCAGGAAGCTCGTCATCTCCTTCCCTTTCTCCCACAAGTTTCCCGGCACGATCACCAGATCGCTAATGTCGACGACAAAATACATGGGGGCTTGTCCAGCATCGAGGAGTTCATGGAAGGTTTGATTATCTTCTTGGATTAGCTCGATTGTTGGCTTCTCGGTTGGATGGAAATAAATCGCGCGATTTGGAATGAGCCATCTGATACGTGACATGCTGCTTACCTAAATGCGTCAGGAATCGATGGATGAAATATAACATGCTTGTAAATGACTTGCTAAAAGCAGATTCACAGGTTGTGAATGAGGCGTATTTCACTCAACCGTAGCAGCCAATTCTCCCTGCTCCCCGATATAGCGCAGGAGGGTATATATAAAGAAGATCAGCCCAATTTTCTCTAAGGTTTCTTCCAACATGGTGATGCCCAGCAGGTAAACGCCGTCTGCCCCATTGGCGTCATAGTACGCTCCGCCGACCATTTCCAGCAGCAGCGCCCCGGTGACGTAAATTGCACCCGCAACGATCATGTTGCGTCGAACATGCGCGGGCAATGCCTTTAAAAGCCGCGAAAAGACCAGTACAAAAACCAGCACCAGCGGGATCGCCACGATCACCCAGCCAAAACGGAAAATGCCGCCTGTACCGAAGGACTCCCGAAACACGGGAATTAACTGTTCATGCAAGCTCAGCATTTCGTCGATTGAGAGAAAGGCAAAAATGAAGCTCATCGACCCCCAGTAGCGGGATAACGTCTTGCTCCCGGCTCCGATGATCGCCAGCAACGACATGCAACCTGCCAGCAGCATCACCGAATACCAGGCGGGAATTGTTCGTTCGTCGTCCATGTTGAAATAGCCCAGTGAGGGGATGCTCAGGTCGGTGTACAGGTTCGTATAATTTTCGATCTGGTTGAGAACGACAAGGATGGCAACGATTCCCAGTAAAATTTTGGCAACACGGCGCGGTGAGATGAGTAGCTTCATTGGGTGAGCGCTTCCTGATGTGTTGTGATGTCTTCTATATCCAGTTGCCAGATCTGCGCGACGGTGTGGAGTACGAGCAAAAGCACAATGGGATACACTTCATACAAAACTCGCGTTTCGCCAACCACCCCGAAGAATACCATCAAGCCCAGCAATGGCGCAGCGATCCACAACCCCCGCCGTAAGAATAAGGGTTTCTGCGCCCACTGATAAAAGAGCATGAGCAACAAAAACAGCCACGCCATGATTTCCGGTAGCGTATAGACCTGTGCTGTAAAGACCCGGAAATTGTAGCCCAGTGTGAAACTGACCACCCCTCCGGCACGATCCTGAAATATCATCATAAGGAATACACGGATCACTGTAAAAATCACCAGTTGAGTGATGAACAGCCGGGTGAATGTCGAACGATCTAATCGCTGTACATCATAAAAGTAGAAGGCAAAGGTCATCGTGAGCAGGATTGTTGTCTCTTTGTTCAGGCAGGCTAAGGCATAAATCGGCAGATAAAGCCGCCAGTTACTGCGAATCAGCAATGCCAGACCCAACGTGAAAAAGAACAGTGTCGGCAGATCATACAAGTAATTCGTATTGGTGAAAAAAGGCGGTAAGCCAATCACCGCGATGATGGGGATCGCATCCCGTAACCAGAACGGCGCTCGATAGATGCTATCCATAAGAAGACGCATCGCCCACATAAATCCCAGCAAGAAGGCATACATCCATACGCTGGCGACCCCAAAGGCTACGGTCTGTTGTAGGCGCCACTGCAAGGAATTAAATAAATCCACGACTGCCGGCGTTGTCCATGCCCATTGTTCGATTTCTACCTGGGTATCTTCCGGGATAGCGGCAATCGTCAGGCGAATTCCCGTTGGGACGAGCGTGCGATAGGCAAAGGGGCGAGATTCCGTGCCGTTGATGAACTCGTAAAAACTGGCTGGGTAATCTCCCAGAATGCCCGGCGTCCGCAGGAAGATGCCAAAGATCACTGCCGATACAATCAGGCACAACAGCCAATAGCCCGGTCGATACATCCAGCGAAAGCGCGTTAAGAGCATTCTTTGCAGTTTCTCCTACAAATCTTCGTTCCGGCGAACAACGGTACACCTGCCACCAGTGGATTGCAAGCCTCACGGTATCCGGTGAATGCTTCCATCTTCTATAAGTAGTCACTGGCATAAGTTGATGTCGTCCAGCTAATCGCCTCAGAAACGCTTTGAAACGAACATACACGTTATTTTCGTTGGTCATACGCTTGAGATTTCAAGGTAGACACTGCCGCCATCACGACGCTTCCGTATGAAACCGAAAAAACGGTCGATCAAATTGACCTTCAGAATTCCTTTGCTGAATAGTTCCTCTGTCTCCGTGTCATTCAATATCCGGGCGTTAGCATCCACTTCGTCGCCGATGACAGTCCCATCGAATTTGCAGGGAGCGATTCTCACTTGTTTCGTGTGTTTGAGACGTTTATGCTTTCCACTGGTTGCGCCTGTAGCTAGATACAACTTTCCTTCATGAATTGTCAGCGTAGCCACAGGTGTCGCTACAGGAGTTCCGTTTTTGCGGAAAGTTGTCAGGCTTACAAAGCGCGAAGTGGGCAAGTCGTTAATTGACATCGTATCTTCCTTTCAGACTACAGTTGGATGTAATAGCAAGTAGGGCTAATTGATATGGTTTAGGAAATCGGTCAATGATCTATTCTGCCGAATATCAATAGACCCGAATGAGAATACCCCTATACTATAGAAGAGAGCCGTTATTCAAAGGGAAAGCCTGATGGACTCTATCCCCGAAAAAGAGAAGCGTGAACCCAAAGCCAAACGTCACCCACCGGATGGGCTTTCTGGCGGCTGTTTCCTTCTGATCTTCATCATCCTTTTTGTTTTAGGATTTGTGGTTTTCGAGATTTTAGGCAATTCATCTTATGATGCTGCCAATGCTGCGTATGCAGAGGGGCATTACGAACGCGCTATCGAATTGTATTCTGAAGCGATCATTGCGGATGAGAGCCATATTGAAGCGTACATCGATCGTGGCTATGCCTATCTCAAACTCGAAAAATACGATCATGCCAAATCCGATTTCGAGCGGGCATTTCAGTTACATGATGGGTATTACCTCTTGAATCCCCGCCCATATTACGGTTTGGGGATGGCTTATGCAGAGCAAGGGCGCACCGATTATGCAATAAAGATACTCACGGCAGGGATTGAAGTTAGCTTGAGCAACGGAAAGACCCCAGAGTATGGATATTACAATCGAGGATTGGTATATCTGGCAACTGGCGAATTCGATCTGGCAGCGGCGGATTTTCAGCAGGTGATCGACCATGAGCAAGATTTCACCGATGCTTATTGGGCGCTGGGCAATGCCTACTATGAAGCAGGAAGCTATAAACAAGCGATGGCTGCCTATCGACAGTATTTAGAACGGGCGGGGGATGATGCGGCGGAGATCGTCCACGAACGCGTGGAAGAGATGAAAAGCTGAATCAAAAGAGTGAGCCTGTTCCAACTCACTCTTGCGTTTGTTCTGCTGTGCTGGCTTATATGCCCAGGTAGAGTTCCATCTCAAACGGATGCGGGCGCATCGCCACCTGATCGTGATCGTTTACCTGCTTGTAGTCTATATAGGCATCGATATATTCTTTGCTGAATACTCCGCCTTCGAGCAAGAATTCATGATCGTTCTTCAGCGCTTCCAACGCGCCTGCCAGATTACCGGGAACAACAGGCGTTTGAACGTCCGAGTCGTAGAGATCGACTTCTGCCGGATCACCGGGATCAATGCGGTTCTTGATACCGTCTAAGCCTGCCATCAAGAGTGCGGGCAATGCCAAATAGGGGTTGGCTGCCGGATCTGGGAAGCGAGCTTCAATACGTTTTGCGTTTGGGCTGTTGCTGTACATCGGGATACGCACCGCAGCCGAACGGTTACGTGCAGAATACACCAGATTGACCGGAGCTTCATAACCGGGCACGAGCCGACGATAGCTGTTGGTAATCGGATTGGTGAATGCCAGCAGCGCGGGCGCATGTTTCAAGATGCCACCGATGTAATGAAGTGCCATCTCGCTCAGGTTGGCATAGCCATCCCCGAAGAAGAGTGGTTTGCCGTCTTTCCAGATGCTCTGATGCACATGCATCCCGGAACCATTGTCTTCGAACAAAGGCTTCGGCATAAAGGTTGCGATCAAGCCATAGCGGGCAGCTACATTCTTGACGATGTATTTGTACAGGGTGACTTTGTCCGTCATGCTCAGCAGCGAATCATACTTCATGTCGATTTCTGCCTGACCGCCACCACCGACTTCGTGATGATGCACTTCAATTTCAATGCCCGCCTCGATCAGCGTAGCGACCATATCCGCCCGGACATCCTGCGTTTTGTCTAGCGGTGGTAATGGGAAGTACCCGGTTTTGATCGGGTTCAAATAATTCATGGCTGGATCGGGAGAGGCACTATTCCAGAAGCCTTCATGTGAATCGACTTCATAGTAGCTTTTGTTGGGAGTCGTTTCATACCGCACATTTGTGAAGAGGAAGAACTCTGCCTCAGGTCCAAAATAGGCGGCATCCCCGATTCCTGAATCCTTCAGGTAGGCTTCTGCCCGTCGGGCGACCCCGCGTGGATCAAGAGCATAGGGTTCGCGGGTGATGGGATCGTAGACATCACAGACAATCGACAGCGTCTTGAACTTGAAGAAGGGATCAATATATGCCGTGTTCAGATCCGCCAACAGAATCATATCGGATTCTTCAATACCCTGGAAACCCTGGATGCTGGAGCCATCAAAGCCGAAGCCTTCTTCAAACATGCCTTCATCAACAGCAGAAATCGGCATACTGAAATGTTGTGGGATACCCCGAATATCGACGAAACGAGCATCAACCTCGGTGACGTCATTGTCGGCTGCCCACTTCAATAGAGCAGCGGGGGAGGCTTTTGCGGACTCAGGCGGAATGAAACTCATGATCGTTCTCCATCTCTTTGTTAGAAATCACCATAATGTATAGTATAGGATGAAACGATCGGCACTTATATTTCATATTCAGCCAAATCTTTTGTGCATTCTTTAGTAGTTTTGAACAATTCTGGGGAATTCTTTGGAATGAAACTGGTAGTTATGAACAAGTTGTGAATTTTTAACTTGCTCCATTTTGTGTTGTAGATAGACCAACCCTACAACCAGAAGCCAGTAAATGAACATTCATCCGAATATGAACGAGTTGGGCAAGGCTGCAAAGTTCTTTTAGACCCGATTGCTTACATAGAACCATCATCATCATGCTCAATTGCATAGACAAGCGCCTGAATGACATCGCGCCAATGATCCGCTTGCGCCTGACCCCGTGTCCAAATTGCCTCATACTCAGCTTCATCAAAATGAGTTTGTAATCGGGATTGAAGCTGGGAGGCGAGCGGATGTCGGTCACGCCAAAATCGTGATTCGGGTCTGGCAAAGATGAGCGCAAGTAATTCGAGGGAGTGTTCCTGCTGCCCTTGTTCTGCAAGAGTGATGGTTTTGCTAAAGAGGATATATAGGGGCCACATGGGTTGGGAAATGTCGTAACCGTGAATCAAGGCGTTATCCACCCAGATAGCCGCTTCCTCATAGCGCTCCAACCCACAAAGAGCCATGCCCCGGTCGAACTCCATCAGCCAATATTGCTTGGGATTGTCGACACCCTGTAACAGAGATGCCATCTCATCAGTGAGTTCCAGCGCTTCCTGATATTGTTCTTGAAATACCAGAAGTCTACAGCGAAGAGATAGCGCCTCTTGAATAAGCCAGCGAAGTCCGGTTTCTACCGCCTCTCGATAGGCTTCCATCGTATAGGTATCAGCTTGTTCAAAACGACCATAGGCGATTTCCACACAAACTAAAGTATAGAGCGTTAAACCACCTTTCAATCCGATCTTGCGCGCCCTCTCCAATGCTTCTTCGAAATGTTTATGAGCGACCGCGAGATCGCCATAGATCATCTCGTACGTTCCCATACTTTGTAAGCTACCAGCGATTTCTTTTGGCGTGCCTAATTGCTTGTAGAGTTCATACGATTCTGTAATGGAGCGAGCAAATTCTACTGGTGCATTTAAATGCACACCATAAAGATAGCCCATGTTGTATTTCAACTGGGCTTGCTCCCAGATGTCGCCCAACGACTCGAAAAGCGCCAGTGCCTCTTGATTTCGTTTTAAGGCAAGATCAGCTTGTCCGATACTCGCAAGTGGAGAAGTTATCCAGAATAAGGCTTCCCCCAGCAGTCTTGTATCCTCATTCTCTCGTGCTATTTGAATAGCTGCTTCAAGTAAGCTGATGGCTTGCTCATGTTGATTCTGCTTGTCATGAAAGAATCCCCGATGAGATAGAAGTCTCCCCCATACACGTTGTGAAATATACCCTTCGAGGTTCGTACTGGCTTCAAAGAGGGCGTGAACTTGCACATAGCGACTTCGAGTATCAGAAAATAAGCGTAAACTTCCGCACATCATTTCGAGCGGTGTTTCCGCTGCCCGTTCAATTGCCCATAGCCATGCACCCTGTACATTCTCGAAATCAGATTCAATATCATCTAATGCTTGAAGCTGACGGTAATCTTTCAGGTGACTTTCGCGCTTTTGCATGGCTTGTGCGTAGTATTGCATGTGTTTATCGCGGACGGCTATGGTTTCTCCACTGCCTTCAAGTTGTTCCTCCCCATATTGTCGCAATAGCTCGTGTACATCATAACGCCCGCTTTTGTTGACCTGTAACAGGGCTTTGTTAACAAGCGATTGTAATATGCGAAGAGTTGCGCTAGTGACATGCTCAGCAGCCTGGCGTGTGAATCCACCGCGAAACACACTCATTTTCATGAATATATCTCGCTCTGTTTGGCTCAGTCGTTCCCAGGCATAGTTGAAGATGGCTCGAATACTTTGTTGGCGTTCCGGCACATCCCGCATGTCCGTTGCCAGAAAATCCACACTTTTCTCGATTTCTGCCGCAATTTCTGCGATCGGCAATATATCGAGCCAACTCATTGCTAGCAAAATCCCCAGCGGCATTCCCTGTGTCAGGCGACAGACGCGTGCAACATAATCGAGATTGTCCTGTGTGACGTTCCAATCAGGCTGAACGCGTTGTGCAGCTTGAAGCAACAATTGCACGGCATCATAGCGCAGGGCATCCTCCGGTGTTTCCCATGTCGGAAATGCCATACCCTGTAACACATAGACTGTTTCACCCAACAAATTCAGCTTTTCGCGGGATGTCGCCAATATCTTGACATCCGGCGCATGATTCAAAATCTCATTCAGCAGTGGCACGCCGCCCAATAGGTGCTCCCAGTTATCAATCAGAAGTAGCATTTGCTTATTTGTCAGAAAATCGAGAACTTGTTGCTTTTGGCTGCGATCATCACTTTGAAATTGATAAAAGGCACTGGAAGCAATCGCTGGAACAATTTGGTCAATATCTGACAGAGCTTGCACAGGCACGAAATACACGCCATCGGTGAAATTGTTGAGTTGCTGTTCAGCCGCTTCTAATGCAATTCGTGTTTTGCCCATGCCACCCGGAGCGAGAATTGATAGCAAGCGTACATCAGGCTTTTGAAGAATGTGATGCAATTCATCGAGTTCGTTATCTCGCCCCACAAAAGGTGTCGTTTGATGCGGCAAATTGTGCTTTGGGCGCACATACGATTCAGGAGCTTCAGCATTGATTAAACCAAGTTCACTGGCTCGTTCAAAGATTTCTTTGCGATTTTGAGTTCCCAGCTTACTGTTTAACTCTCGTATATACCATTTGACGGTGCTGGGTGCGAGAAAGAGTTGTGCAGCGATCTCCTTGTTGGACAAACGGTCTGCAAGCAAAGCGATAATTTCTAATTCACGTTCGTTGAGCGCATCCAAAAGTACCGGTTCTTGTGACATCACATTTTCCAACAACCATTCGAAATATTTTCTTAGTATAGCGCAATCTCTAGAAAGGATACCTGATTCATATTGACAGCGACGGCTATTCAGGCAAGATGAAGCCCGGCAACAATTGGACTAAAACAAGGAAGGCTGAATGGACACGGAACAGGCAACACATCCGTTACCCGAATCCTATATCAAGATGCGCCGACGAGGGACGCGCTTCGTATGGCTTGGTCTGCTGTTCATGTTGGCGATCGCGATTATCCCCATGCTAACGCAGACGCCGCCCGAGATCGACTATAGCAAACGCGGCATTCACTTGCTATTAGATGATGGACGCGGGCGCTGGGATGTCGCAGTATGGGATGAGCATTTGGATTATGCGGCGCAAGTCGTCAGTACAGGCGGATATGTCGTTCAGTTGGTGCGCGGCGATGACCTGAATATCGAACGTTGGCAGCAGTTTATGGATCTGGCTGCTGAACGCAATCTACGCCCCATCATCCGCTTAGCGACTACATTTGATCATGAGCGAAATCTCTGGGAAGCGCCACAACATAACGAAGACGGCGGTTATCAAGAAGTAGCTGCTGACTATGCCGCGTTCATCGCCGGCTTAGAATGGCATACCGAAGAACATCTGGTGATCCTGCTCAACGAACCCAATCATGGCGATGAATGGGGCGGGCGACCGGATGCAACAGCCTATGCTCGCTTTGTGATGGATACAGCGACTGCCCTGCGCGCGGCTGACCCTGATGTTCGCATTCTCAATGCGGCGCTGGATTTATATGCACCACATACGGGCAGTCAGCCTTTTGTTGATGATCTTTTCTTTGTCGATGCCGAGAGCTTTCTGGATGAAATGGTGGCTGCTGAACCAACCATCTTGCAGCAAATTGATATTTGGAACAGCCATGTCTATCCGCTTGGACCTTTCATACAAGCGCCCTGGTTACAGCAATATCACTTCGATGCCATGCACGATGCAGACCCCGTACATGCTCAACCCCCGCCGGGCATAAAAAATCGCGGGGTGAACGGCTATGAATGGGAGCTATGGAAACTCAGCACCTACGGCATCAACGATCTGCCCGTGATGATTACGGAAACAGGCTGGCGTCACAACCCAACGCCGGACAGCAATGACGAAGCCTATGCCAGTTATCCGGATGCGGAGACAGTCGCGAAATATCTTGATCTGGCGATGCGCGGCAATGTAGCGGGCTATGCAAACATTCCTCGAGAGGGCTGGACACCCTGGTTACAGGACGAGCGCGTTATGGCGGTGATCCCCTTTGCGCTGGATGGTACACAGGAATGGGCGCATACCAATTGGCTGGACTTAGATGAAGAAGGCAACATCCTGAAAACGTTCGCCATGTTTGATCTGTTTACGACCTACCCTTAGCGCATCTTAGTTCGTTGCGTGGTACGTTTTGGATTTTCCATGTGTACCCTTGTCACGCACATGCCATTCTTTGATCGTGAAATTCGATCGATTGAGCACATCCAGGACGGGAATGTCGTCAGATGGATTGATCGTCGTTGTGTCGAACGTTCCATCGTACAGATCGACCTCGCCTTCCAAACGAGCATGGAAGTAGTGGGGCGAGTTTTGTTGCTTCCGGAACGCCTTTGGCAAATGAATTTTGCCCTCCCACAATCGATATTCATTGATGGAACGTGCTTCCTTGTCCGATCGTTTGGCATGAAACAACACGTTCCTGTTTCGGGACAAGCGCAAATGATGGATATCGAAATCAATTGCAGCGGGGTAGTAGGGCGTCCGGAAAAAGCGTCGTTCTGCCATTGCGAACCATGAACGGGAGTTAAAGGCATGCATCAGGAAATAGCCACCAGCTTGATTGGGGGCTTCCGGCGATGCGATGGCAACAGAGAATGACAACTCCTGAAAGCGTAACCCCATATATTTGGAATCGACGGCACTAATCATTAGCTCGACCTGACGATTCGATTCGTAGAGGGTGACCGCTTCATCGCTCACGAAGGTGTGGAATGGCTCAAAATCAGCCACCGCATGAAGCGTAACCTCACGGACATTGTTGATGACGGTGACATATTTAATGTCAGTGGTCATAGGTAAGCCTCTTTATCAGGATTGCAAATATAGAATAGCACGTCTTTTAGATGAAAATATGCGTCCCACAAATGACCGATAATATTATTTTGTAGAAGATGACAGACTTGTGAACTGTTGATTAACCCGGACGAATAAATTTGTCTTGATACCAGATACATGCTTGAGATGTAATCCAAAAAGGTCAATCTGTGGAAAACATCTTATCTATTTCACCAGCTATAGGCAAGAAGAAAACTTACGCGTTGCACTGCTGGTATAACTACTATATTCTTACAATGATGGGAATTACCTCGTTTATACTTATATAAATTGATGATTGTTTCTCTATGATTGGTGTCCTACTTCGGTTTGTAGTATTTGACATTCTCTTTTTTTCGTTCCTTATCATTCTTGCTGGGGCGCTGGGTCCTGTTTTACCAACGGCGGGGCAAATGGTGATTACCTACGGGCATGACAACGAACAGGTAGATACCCGCGACCTTCATCGGCTGGATGTCAGTCGGCGTATCCAGCAACGCGTGACCTTTTCCTCTTTCGGAGAATATCAACCCGATATCTCGCAGGCAGATTATCAGATCCTGTTTATTTCACGCATGGATGGTGAAGAAGAAATCTATCGGATGAACGCCGATGGCAGTGACATTCGCCAGCTCACTCATAATGAGAGCAAAGATGAATTCCCGGCATGGTCGCCAGATGGCACGCAGATCGCTTTTCAGTCGGAACGAGCCGGCGGCACGAATCTTTTTGTGATGAATGCCGATGGCAGCAACGTGCGCCAACTGACGGATAATGATGGCTTTGATGGCGAACCCGCATGGTCGCCGGATGGCACACAAATCGCCTTCGACTCCAACCGCACCGGGCGCAACGAAATTCATGTGATGAACGCCGATGGCAGTGATGTTCGGGTTTTGACCGCCGACTTGCCCTATTTGAGTAAATTTGCTGCGTGGTCGCCGGATGGCACACAGATTGCTTTCTCTTCGCGTTCGATAGGTATCCGCATCACCTGGGATATTTTTGTGATGAATGCCGATGGCAGCAACATTCATCAGGTCACTGCCGATCCTGCCCACCATAGTCAGTATCCATTCTGGTCGCCAGATAGCCGCCAGATTATCTACGAATCTCCCCGTGCGACGGGCTGGTGGTGGTTGCATCAGGTAGATGCTGATCAAATCGCAGACCGGGATGACACAACCGCCGGAGAGGAGACCTTGAGCGTAGCCAATAATTATCTGCTTCGCTTGTTCCGACCGTTCTTTACCGACCCTCCGCTAGAATCAGGCTCGGTTGGCTGGATCATGGGGGCATGGGTGCACTGAGAAAAACAGCCCGGTGGAAACCGAGCTGTTCATTTCTAGGCTCTGTCGACATTCTGAATATAGGCAGCTTGGGTAGGGACAAACCTGAGTGTTTGTCCAGAAGGAGCACACGCAGGTGCTCCTCTACACCATTCGGGTATTGATCTTGTCCTATGTTCGATAAGGCATCGTGACATGTCAACACGTCCTGGCTTGTCGGATGCTAGGAATTAATCTGCGGGAAGAGTCGGGATCGTGATTTCTGGTAACTCACCAACCAGGGAATCGAGGAAGGCAACGATATACTTAATTTCCTCATCCGTCAGGTCACGGTTAAGCTGAGTACTGCCCATGATCTGTACCGCTTCTTCCAGCGTTTCCGCACTGCCATCATGGAAGTATGGAGCGGTGAGGGAGACGTTGCGCCAGGTGGATACCCGGAATAGGAATTCATCCTTTTCTTCTCCCGTGACTGTCGCCAACCCCTTGTCTTCACCATGATTGAATGGCATCAAGGTTCCGATTGAAAGCATCGGACCGTTATGGCAGGCAATACAACCGACTTGCACCACGATTTCCATTCCGCGCTTGGCATCGTCGGAGAGCGCATCCTCATCCCCACGCAGATAGCGATCCAGCCCATCGTCCGGCGTAATCAGTGTCCGCTCGAAGGTCGCAATCGCCTTTGCAATATTCAGGAAGGTGATCGGATCTTCATCATCGGGGAACGCCGCTTCGAAGTATGGTTGATAGCCTTCGATCCCGGCAATAATCTCAACTGCCAGATCAGCCGGCATTGCCATTTCTACCCCCGCCTCGATAGGTCCTTGCGCTTGTTCCTCTAAGCCTGTCGCGCGCCCATCCCAGAATTGCAGGTTAAAGAAGGCGGCATTCAACACCGTTGGTGCATTTCGCCCACCGGTTTGGAACTCATGTCCCAGCGAAGATGGCAAGCGATCTGTACCGCCAAGGCTAAGGTTGTGGCAGGTGTGACAGGAAATCACACCACTGGCTGAAAGACGCGGATCAAAATAAAGCATCTTCCCTAGCTCGATCTTCTCTGCTGTCATCGGGTTGTCTTCAGGGATTGGCGGGACATCCGGCAAGGTCGCAAAAACCCCCTGCGTCACCTGTTCGCGCCCGCTTTCCTGAGCAACAACAATGCCAGAAAAAATCAGCAAGCCAACCAATACAATGATACTGAACACAAAATAACGTTTCATTCTATCCCCCTGATAGGATGTAGTATATAAAGTACAGTTAGAAGCCATGCTATTGTGTGCCACATCGCCAAATCAATGACTTTCGTCACAGATTCACGCGTAAAAAAGCACGGCATTTCGATAACTGAGAATACAAACGCCCTGTGATAATGAGGGCTAATTGAGGCTGAATTGTTCGATTGTTACTGTTTATTAAGGGGTGCGAGACAGGTCTATCAAACACAATGCTAAGCAGTGCTGGCGAAGCAAATTAAAGAGAGGGAAATCACCATCCTGGAAGCATTATGAAGACATCGGGCAGGTGACCAATAGGCAATCTAAAAAAAGGTACGCTACTTATCTGTGGGGTGAAGGCGTGCCTCAGGCAGGCTCGCCAATCTTGAAATAATGCAAGCTGGCTTTCATGTCTTCCACCTGATCCATCTCTAAGACCATGATCGGAGATGTCTTGATCGCTCTCAGCCGGGGCAGCACACTATTGTAATCCAGCACCCCGAATTCCCAATCAAAGCCGTGGTGTTCATCCACGATGCCATTGTTGTTGTTCATGTGGAATTCGACGAGCCAGGGTTCCATGACCTCTAGCCAGTAGTTAAACGAGAAGCTCTTGTCGCTGAACAAATGGGCATGTCCCACATCCAGACAAGCGCGCAAATACGGGTGATTAATTTCCTTCAGGAGGTTGCCGATAATGGTCGGGTCATATTCCCACATATTCTCGATGGCAACGATCACATCATTCTCTTCGGCATATTGCGCCAGCGGTCCCCAGAAATCGACGTTACGTGCGTGCCAGCCGTCGCGGTAGAATTGATTGTGGAGCAAGCCAATGTAATTGGCATGGAAGACGATGTTTTGTGCCCCTAGCTCAGAGGCGATGCGAATAGCATGAGCATAGCGCTGGTAACAAACCGTATTGATTCGCTCATCCGGGCTGCCGGAAACCATATCCATAAAGGGACCATGCAGGGTAATCGGACCGGAAATGTCGCGAAGTACATCTTTGTAGGCACTCAAGACATCACGCCACATGCCATCCAGGATATCCGGGAATGCAAACGCCATAACTTCGATGCCCAGACCGCGTTCTTTGGCAAGTTCAACACATTCTTTGAAATTGTGACGACCCGCACTGAGGTTTACCTGGTCAGTCATACGATTTCCTTCGCCTTCCTGAAAATTTACGTAATTTCAGTGTACACCAGATTTCTTAAGGTTTGCGAAATGTTACAGTTATAATGCCGTTTGACTCAGGTTATAAAAAAGCTGTTCATATTTGCACTTCAGCCCATCCTATAGAAGAGCTTCTGCCTTGTTCATGTTATACTTGCCAAATCTTGATAAAGCAAGTTATCGATCGGCTACCCTACATTGATGACCGAAAAACCGGTGCGGATCTTACGAATGATTAATCTTCTGGATATTAGCGGACCGGCTTTGCAAACGGTGCTGTTGACCGAAGAATTGAACAAGCGTGATTACGAGAGCATCCTGGTTTGTGGAGAATCATTAGCTGGAGAAGATGACATTACCTTTCTCGCTCGAGAACGGGGCATAGAACCCGTCGTCATTCCAGGCTTGCGATATTCTCTCAATCCTTTTCAAAACATGAAAGTCATCTACCGTCTCTTCCGATTGATAAAGAAGTACCAACCAGATGTCGTGCATACCCATGCTCGCACTGCCGGAGTTTTGGGGCGAGCGGCAGCGAAAATGGCGGGAGTGCCCGTGATTGTCCACACGCTTCATGAGTACCCGTTCCACAACTTTTTCAATCCGGTGATGACGCGTGGCTTTATCTGGTTGGAGCGCTTTGGGGCGCGTATTTCCGACAGGATTATCACCTTAACCGAGACCCTGCGAAGAGATATTGCCGAAACGTATGGAATCGCCCGCAAGAGCCGCGTCACGGTATTGCCGCTCGGCTTCGATTTGAATCAGTTTGCGAAAACGAAGCGTATGAAGGGCGGTTTCCGCGAAGCCTGGCAAATTCCGGCGAACGCCCCCCTCATTGGCATCGTTGGGCGATTTGTCCTGGTGAAAAATCACAAGCTATTCTTGCAGGCGGCAGCACATATCCACGAACAACTACCCGAGGCACGCTTCGCGATCATTGGCGATGGTTCCCTGCGCGAGGAACTCGTTGCACATATGCTGCTACTCGGTCTTGAAACATGTACCTTTTTCACGGGCTGGCAACAGGATATGCCCGGTGTTTATGCAGATATAGATATTCTTGTGAACAGCAGCCTCAACGAGGGTACGCCTGTTCCGGTGATCGAAGCGCTGGCGGCAGGCTGCCCGGTCGTCGCTACCGACGTCGGCGGCTTGCCCGACTTACTTGATGGCGGGACGCTGGGGAAATTGGTTCACTCCGGTGATCACATCGCTCTGGCAGAGGCGATCTTGCAGACGCTGGATGATCCGCCGGATATGCGACATGCGCAAAAAACGATGCTTGATCGCTATGGGATTGACCGTCTCGTGGATGATCTCGGAAGCTTATATCGCGGTTTGCTGGCGAAGAAACGCCCACGTTCAGGAGGAAAGGGATGATCGATACGATTGACACGGTAGAAACGATTGCGCCAACAGAACCGTCCAAACGTCGTCCCGGTGATGAGCAAGCTGGCTTTGAAATCACCGAAGATTTTCAGCGCTTCAACCAGAAATACGACGTATTTAACCGTTCTGTCTGGGATGACGAGATTCGCTCCGAGCGTGTGCAAAAATTCTTCGAGTCCTACTTCACCGATCTGGCGACCTTCCGTAAAGTTGATGGTTTCACACATCGAGATTACGCCCTGCGGAATGCCGCCTGGTATATCGCCGACTTCACCTCTGATCTGCTTGAACAATCGGATGATCGCAAAGAAGGCTTCCTCGATACCTATACCATGTTTCGTGAGGGCGCGACCGTACGCCTGGAAGATTCGTCTCCAGAGCAGAACAGCATGGATGTCAAACGTGCGGGGCGCTATCTGGGGGCGGATCTGGTCGGTGTTTGCGAATACGATGAGCGCTGGGTGTATACGCACAATTACAGCCGTCGCGATCAACGCATGAAGCCGATGGACTTATCCGATGACCTGCCGAATGTGGTCGTCATCGCCAACGAGATGGATCATAAGACGATCGATACCGTTCCCTCGGCATTAAGTGGTGCGGCGACAGGACAGGGGTATAGCAAAGACATCATCGCTGTGTTGTCCCTGACGCAGTACATTCGCAATCTGGGCTACCGGGCGGTTGCCAGCCTCAACGACACTGCCCTATCGATCCCGATGGCAATTCAAGCCGGGCTGGGACAATATGGACGGCATGGTTTACTGATTACAAAAGAATACGGACCGCATGTTCGCATCGCCAAGATTTTCACAGATCTGCCACTGGCACACGATCAACCAATCGATTTTGGCGTGACGGAATTCTGCGAGGAGTGCCGCCGTTGCTCCAGCGGTTGCCCGCCGAAAGCCATTCCAGAAGGCGCGCCAACAATCGCCATCCATAACATCTCCAACATCACCGGCGTGAAAAAGTGGTCGCTGAATGCCGAGAAGTGTTTTAAGTTCTGGACGAATCAGGGCACGGATTGTTCGATTTGTATCCGTATTTGTCCCTATAACAAAGACTTCTCCAAGCGAACGCATCGTCTGGGGCGATGGTTGGCTGGCACACGATTGAGAAAATTCATGCTATGGTTAGATGTGAAGCTGGGTTATGGCAAGCGGACGAATCCAGCGAAGTGGTGGACAGAGAACTGAGTTTTCTGGGAAGAATCGTACATTGTAGATAAGCATGGAGGAACATGATGCACATTGGTTTGCAAATCCCGTACTTCAAATATGGTAGTGGCGCTGCTGGCATACGCGGCAAGCTGGCAGACATGGTGAAAGTCGCCGATGATTCTGGGTTCTACAGCGTCTGGGTGATGGATCACTTTTTCCAGTTGGGTTTTGAACCGCTGGGACCGCCGGAAGATCCGATGCTCGAAGCCTACACAACGCTCGGTTATCTGGCAGGTCTCACCGAAAAAGTTAAGCTGGGGACGATGATTACCGGGGTCATCTATCGCTATCCCGGCTTGCTGGCGAAGACGATTACCACGCTTGATGTGCTTTCCGGCGGACGCGCCTATCTGGGGATTGGGGCTGCCTGGTACGAAAAAGAAGCCAAAGCGCTGGGAGTTCCTTTCCCATCTACGAGTGAGCGCTTTGAGTGGCTGGAAGAAAACCTGCAAATCGTAGAGCAGATGTGGTCAGACAACGACGGCGCTTACGAAGGCAAGCATTTCCAACTGGACGAAACGATAAATGTGCCGCAACCACTCAGCCAACCGCGCATCCCGATTATGATTGGCGGCATGGGCGAAAAGAAAACGCTGCGGATGGTCGCGCAATACGCCGATGCCTGCAACCTCTTTGGTCGGGCAGGTACAGATGTCCTGAAACAGAAACTCGACATCTTGCGCGAACACTGTGCAACAGTAGGGCGCGATTATGATGAGATCGAAAAGACGACCCTCAGCTCTATTCATATTGCCGATGGGCAGATGACGGCAGATGATGTGATCGACATGTGCCGCAAACAGACGGAATTGGGCATCACCCACGCCATCTTTAACATGCCCAATGCCCATGACATCACCCCACTGGAAATCCTCGGCAAAGAGGTCATCCCGGCAGTCAGCTCATTGTAGACCTGCTACAACCCACTAGAATTGAAAAGAGGCAGACGAATGCCTGCCTCTTGCAAGTGAAAATATTGCTTCTTGTTAGTCCAGTGTGCTATCGCCGTTGATGCCTTCTAGCAGCAATGGCAGATACCAGACGGCAAGCGGATCAACTGGCGCATCTGCTTCCGCCAATACCGTACCATCCTGGAAGTTCAACGGACCTGACCACAGGAACATCTCACCTTCATGCATTGGATCTGTCTGGAATGCAATCATCTCAGCAATGAAGCTATCAACACCTGCAGCAGCTTCTTCGCTTAATGCTGAACCATTGATCCAACCAATGGCGGATGTATCCAGGTTGTTGATGTCCGACCAATCCGGTGCGGGCCAATCCCAATAGGTTGAGAATGAACCGTCCATGACCGCTTCCGCAGCCTTCAGATAATCGGGACCCCAGTTAAAGTAGGGGATACCGAGGCAAGCACCTTCAGCCGTTTCACAGGCTCCAATGTAATCGTAGGGCACAGCATAGACCGCTTCGCCACCGTCATTGCGTTGCCCGGCAACGACCAGCGCATCTTGCGGGTCGATCCCGGAAATGACCACATCGGCTCCGGTATCAAAGAATGTATTGGTGACCTGTGTCGGGTCAAGCGTATCAGGTGTCGGAATCCAGAAACCAATCCAAATGACCTCAAATGTTAGATCATCAGCATTGCCACCAGCATAATTCTCATAGCAATAGGAAGCGCCCAGATAGGTAGATGCCACAAAACGACGGGTTTCAGCATTGATCAGGGGACCAAGATAGCTGATATGTCCAGTCTGGGTGGTCATGGCAGCCGCACAACCCGCGATCATCTTGCCAAATTCCATCTGTCCAACAACATTGGCGAAGTTTGTTGGTGGGGCTTCAGCTTCCACCGCTTCAAACATGTCCGGGAATACATCCCCCGGTGTTAAGCCGAGTGCAGCGCTACCCGTAGTATGCACAAACGCAACTTCCGGGAATTCTGCTGCCGCTTCCAATGTTTCTGGCTCGAATTCATCGGATGTTGCGAAAATCAGTTGTGCACCTTCATCAACCATATTCTCAACCACATCCAGCAAGGTTGTTTGCGGGTTCACGACCGGGTTCAGATTCTCGAACACGACCATTTCCGCAGCAATCCCCTGCCCTTCCAATTCCTCTACCAGGTATTCGGCACCCTCAAAATGAGCCTGATTCCAGCCCTGGTCGCTCTTGTCGCCGACAAGAATCAACCCGAAAATGAACTCATCCTGAGCTGCCGCTGGCGCAAGAATCAGCATCAACAGCAAAGAGATCAATGAACAAAATAGCAATACACGTTTCATATTGTTTCCTCCCAAAATCTATTGTTTAGTGGCGTTTGCCATGTCCCAAGTGTAACGTGTTCTATGGTGCAGCGAAAGTGACAAACTACATCAAGAAATACAGTATATTTGTTGATACGAACCTTAACCCAACGATTGCCTGAACAATATTATGATTAAGATAAATCTTCTCATCAGCATTTGAGTCGTATCTTGTAAACCAATATAATGCTTGTATAGCGTTATAGGTTCTGTTACACAATAAATATTTGCTTTATAATGCTATATGGGATGTTTCATAAGATTCAGGATTATAAGATGTCGGACCCTGTAGAAGGTGTAGATTCCCGTAAGAGCATAAAAGACCGCTTATTAGATGTCCTGAAATTCGTTATTGAACCCCCTGCTTCGATCGAACAACCGGAAACACGTAGCCTGGCGCGGCTCTTAAATTCGCTCTTGGTCTTCTTTGCCCCGATGGCATTTTTGCTTGCTCTCCTACAAAATAGTTTGACGGTCGAAGCCAAATCTATTTTTCAAGATAGTACCTTTTACTTAGCCTTTGTCGGGTCAGCCTTACTGATCGTGACCTATGTTATCAGTCGCGTCGGCTATTTTCTGTTGGCTGCTCGAGCCGTTTTGATTATCGGAAGTGCGTTAATTGTACTCAGTGCCACCCTCGCCGATCCACCCACTTTTGAAATGGCATTTTTGATTGTCATTCTATTGGTTGGAAGTATTGTTTTCTCGTTAAGAGCAACTATCATCCTTGGGATTTTTATCCTGATCTTTACGGTTGTGTGGTCCAATCTAGTTCTTCAGACACAGTCTCAGCACTTTTATAAGGATGTAATCAGTAATATGCTGGTTATGTCCACCTTGATCGTGCTGATCACCTACCAGCGTAACCGTTTAGAAGCGGATCGGAGCAAGCGCTTAGCGGAAAGTGAAGCACAACTCCGTTTACTAACGGGGCAACTACCGGCGCTATGCTGGACGACAGATCTACAATTGAATATTAAGTCTCTCTCTGGTTCGGAATCTTCGGAATTTAAAATCAAAGGAAACACTCTGATCAACCCAACCATCAGCCAGTTGTTCACGGATGATGGCATTACCCGAGCACATCTGGCAGCCCTGAAAAAACGCTCTTCCAGCCACGAAATCCAGTTACGAGATATTCCCTATCAGTGCCATATTGAACCCTTGTTCAATGTAGAACATCAGGTCATCGGTTGTATTGGCATCGCTTTGAATATTTCGCAACAAAAACAAATGAAACATCAGGAAAAAGCCCTCGTTGCCGAGCGAGAGCGCGTCCGGGCTTTATCTGAGTTCATTGATAACGTGTCCCATGATTTCCGTACGCCGCTATCCGTCATCAGTTCCAGCTTGTATCTTCTGGAAAGACAAGATCCAGAGAAACGCCAGCGTTATGTCGACCGTATTGAGGTGCAGACGACTCGCATGAACAACCTGCTGGACAATTTCTTGCAGATGGCACGCTTTGATCGCGACTTCTCCCTGGAATTTGAAACAGTAGACATCTCGCATTTACTCCTGCAATTAGAGGATGAATACCGATCTATTCTGGATGAATGTAAACTTACGGTGACCATACAAGCCGAAAGCACCCTGCCACCCATCCAGGCAGACCAGCAAGAACTATATCGGGCACTCTCGAACATTGTCTCCAATGCCATCCAGCATTCTAGAGAAGGGAATACCTTATCTGTTGATGTTTTTCAACAGATGGATTCCATCTGTATCGATGTCAGAGATGAAGGCGAGGGCATTCTTGCGGATGATCTGCCTCACATTTTTGAGCGCTTCTACCGCGCAGATAAATCACGTTCCCCTATAGAAGGAGGGGCGGGGCTAGGGTTGCCGATTGCTCGTAAAATTGTCGATGCGCATGGCGGCAAAATCGAAGTCTCTAGCAGGGTCGGGCAGGGTAGCACCTTCCGCATGACCATTCCCACCTCGCAACCATCGACACAACCTGCGTAATCAATACTCTTTAGTTGCTAGAAAAAGTGCTTATGGCGTCGGGGTAGGTACAGCCGCCTGTGCGGTCTGTGTCATGTAAATGGATTGCTGCGTCTCTCGTACCCAGAAATCAGTTCCTGCCGGCAGGGTTGGGATCGGTGTGATGTTACTGCCCGCGCTCTGATCAAGCGTTGGCGAAGCCACAACACCACCATTGTTCACGTTACCTCCGGGTGATGGCAGCGGTGTCCATGTCAGGGTGACAGTCGGTGAGAGCGTTAAAGTAGCCGTGACAGTTGGCGTAGTTGTTGGTGTGCGGGTTGCCGTCGGTGGGATGCGCGGCGTCTCCGTTGGCGGAATGTCCGTTGCTGTTGGCGGGATCTCGGTCATCGTCGCAGTCGGCACATCCATTGTTGGCGTGGCAGAGGGAATCAGCGTCACGCCGGGAACAACGGTCATCGTTGGCGCCAGGGATGGTTCCAGATCATCACCGACAATCTGTACAAGTCCATTTTCGCCAATGCGCGGGGTGAACAATACAATAACCCGCAGCAGTGTCTCGTCTTCGTCCTGTAATTCCATAATGCCGCGCGACTCATTCATGAATAAGATCAATGAATCATTGGTATCGGTATTGACGTATAGGATGGCTTTCTCAGTCGCATCATATAAATCATTCAACAGGTCAGAAGACAGTCGTCCGCCGTCGATCAAGAAGCGCACTTCGCCAAAACGAACCTGCGCCAGATGCAACCAGACATCATCCAACTGCCCGATCACCGAGGCGATCAATACAATCACATTTTCCCATGCCCGCTTGACTCCATAGAGCGTGTCGCCGGGCATACTGCTGGCAGAAACCGCGATCGTGCCACCGCCAGCCCCGACCAACAAGAGCAGGGTAAGAGCGATCATGGCGGCTGCCCGACTGAGTGATTCCGTATATCGCTGGATAAACGTGACATTACGCGGGGCTGGTTTCGGTGTGACGGGCTGTGGTTTCTTAACAACCGCCGGACGGTTGAATTTGTCCAGCAACCGGGCTTCTAAGTCCGCAACCGATTGATCAGACATGATTGGCGGATTCGCACGGCTGACATAACGGGCAATGACCAGATCTTCCGCCAGCAGATCAGCATACGCAGGATATTTTTGCAAACAATCTTCGATGCTTGCTTGCCCTTTTTCGAGCAGGAGCAAACATTCTTCTAGAATATCTGCATATTGTGGGTCAAACTGCTCGCTGTTCACGATAATCCTGCCAGTATACTTTCTGCCTGGAAGCCCGATGCTTCCAAGCGTTTTGCCAGTGAGCGCAGGGCACGATGTTGGAGTGCTTTGATTGCGTTGGGTTTCTTATTCATCATCTGTGCCACTGCGTCTGTCCGATACCCTTCGATAAATCGTAAGACGATCACCTGTTGTTGTTCGGCTGTTAATTCCGTCATCACCTGTTTTAAGGCATCTGCTGCCTGTTCCCGGAGCAAGCCTTTGTCCATATCCGGCGTGATGGAAATTTGCTCTTTTTCGACATCACTCTGGGTCGGCTGGCGGTTCATCTTACGATAATGATCCACCACCCGCGCATTGGCGATCCGGTACAGCCATGCCCGGAATGGTTTGCCCCTGTCCTGATAGCTGATCAAGCCTTCGACCACCTTGGTAAACACATCCCCTGTCAGGTCTTCTGCCAGTTGGGGGTTATTTACGCGGTGACTGATATAACGATAGATCGCCTGAACATGGGCACGATACAACTCCGAAAACGCTTCGGCATTCCCAAGCTGTGCCTGTTCAATTAACTGTTGTTCCACAACGCGATCCAAGGGACGCTTCTCCTGTGGTATCGTAAATAACCGAAAAACTGACACGGTATCGCGCTGTTCAACATAGATACCGTCATACGATGAAATAGGTTACGGGTTCGCTATCTCGACTTTTTATGGATCTTGGGTCAAGCAGCGAGCATCATCTTTTTGTATAATTCTTTACGAGTACAGCATCTATGATAGCAAGAGTGGCAAGACTTTCACAACATTTGTATCGTTTTGTAGTGGCTATCGTGATTGAATAAACAGCTAGTGGAGAGATATGGCGGATAAACGCACGGTCGATGACCTATCAGTCGAAGAGCTTGAACGCATCCTTGCGATCAAAAAGCGGGATGCGCGCCAACAACGCCTGCAACGGATGAAGCGCGCCGGACGCGTGATCGATACCGGAGACGCAGCTCCGAAACCACAGCCGCCGCCACCGCCGAATAATGGACAGTCCGCATCCGAGACCAACCTGACTGCCGGTACAGTGACCGTCCCGCCATCATCAGTGTCGGTGAGCAAAGTGTCTCCACGCTTTGACGATGATGTCGATGATTTTGAACCAGATGAGAAGCAAAAGCGGCAAAATCGCATCTGGCGAAAGTTCATGAATCGCTCGCTACTGGCAGTGGAAGTTGCAGCCGTCATCGGCTTGGTTTTTCTGGGGGTTGCCCTGGTAGAATCCATTGGCACATTGGAAAGCGAAACAGCAGAAGCCCAACGGCTGGCAGAGGAAGTCCGTAGCGCGG